>JAVRRP010000875.1:0-13166 GCA_036872775.1 Oleoguttula sp. CCFEE 5521 | reverse complement strand
GACTTCCATCGACCTGCGCCCGGAGCGGAAAATTTCCAAACTAAATGCGCGATAGCATCAACTCAGTCGCTTGACCGTTGCAGGAGCACGCTATTGGACGACCGGGTTCGTATGCAACCCGTCTACTCCTGACAGCCTGGCCAGCCTTTAGCGACGATCCCGTCCCAACGGCAGGCCTCGCAGGCAGAGATATCAGCTTCTTGTCCACTCTCTCCGTGTGTGTCACTGCGGCGAAGCAAGACGCATCCGACTGTTGTCTAGCCGCTGAAGCAGTCGCCTTACCTCTTGACCGGTACCCTGCACATTCTTCCCGTACGCCTCCCACCTGCAGCTCGTGTGAGCGTGCACCTCCTTGCCTGGGCTCACCCGCTCCTTCTCGGCATTAGCCGAACTGGGTTATGCAGCTGTGAAGCTGGATATGAAACCGAGCAAGCAGCTCTCGTAGCCTGGTTTGCATCCTTTTGCCAGCTGAATGGCCACGATCGCCGATGACTCGGATCTTGGTACCCGGGCAAATCGAAGCGATAATCGAGACGACTGTCCGAGAGCAGAACTCGAGCCGAAGTTATCGGTCGATATTGATGTTCCGCCTCTAGAACAATCTTGGAGGAAGCTGCCACTATCTGAGGCTGAACAGGCTAAGGTGCAGGCTATCCTCGAGGCATGTCGAGATCACGATCTATTGGCATTGCGTAACCTCGCTGTCTCTCCCGGAGGCTTGATCGAGGATGAGGTCCGTCGCACTGCTTGTATGTAGTCGCAACCACAAGACTGTTTGCCAAGCCGTGATCGTACTAATTTGGTGCAGGGCCAGTACTACTCGGTGTGAACAATCAGACGACAGGGAGCGACGTTGCGGCTGCACCGTCATGGCAAGACCTCCCACCCCACCGCGAAGAAGGCCAAGTCGACCTCGACGTCAATCGTTCTTTCGTGTACTACCCTGTCGGTGTGTCACCGCTTCTTACAGTACTTCCATGCACGTTCGCCTAATCTCACCGCATAGAAGAATCCGACGCACGTTTAGACCTGCGCAAAGCAGAGCTGTCTTGCATAATAAAAGCCACGCTCCGCCGCCACCCAATACTCTGCTATTTCCAGGGCTACCACGACATCGTGCAGGTGCTTTTGTTGGTACTCGGCGCCAATGCAGCACCCGCAGCCGCTGCGCGCTTGTCACTCCTGCGTATTCGCGACTTCATGCTACCTACCATGAGTGGCGCTTTGTCGCACTTACAGCTTCTGCCATCGATATTGCGTGCAGCTGATGCGGAGCTGTACAAACACTTGAGCCAGACTGCACCGTTCTATTTCGCGCTTCCGGCGACTCTGACGTTGTATGCGCATGATGTACAGGAGTATGGAGATATTGCGAGGCTGTTCGACTTCCTGCTGGCGAGTGAGGCTGTTGTGTCAATATACTTGTATGCGGTAGTACGTTACTTGACCGCAACAAAACATTGCGACAGCGCATACTGACAGATGTGATAGATCGTTGTGTCACGAAAGAAAGAACTGCTAGAGCTCGAAGCCGACGAGCATGACATGCTGCACAGTATCCTGTCAAAATTACCGAAGCCACTGGATCTCGATCTCCTGATCGGTAATGCCGCAAAGCTATTCGAAAATCACCCGCCTGCTCGACTTCGCAGCTGGACGTGGTTCAGCATCTCTGGCAACAGTGTCCTCAAGACTACCTCCAATCTCACAAAGCTCGCGTCGCAGACACTGCTCGACGGCGAGAGGTACTTCAAACGCCATGCTGCTGAGATCCAGGCCTACGACAGTAGGAAGCAAGCCATCGCCAGGGCCAACTTTCTGGTCAGACGATATAGACGACCTGCGGTCGCTACTATGACTACAGTCGTCGTTGCTTTCCTGGCTCTGTACTTGAGTCGCGGGGGTGCATCGATTGACATCCTCACTAGACCGCTTCTCATCTTGCGTGCCGAAGCGTGGGCGTACCTGCGCGCCGTCATCTGATCATCTAGAACAGATGGAACGAGTAAAGTCAGGGGATACAATTTAGCCAACCAGTGCGAAAGCACATATATCGCTGGCACGCGAGGGATCGTTCACGACCGCATCAACGAAGCTCATGGCAGCGGGCGAAACACAATGCAAATTGACCATGTCAGCCGTGTGGCGAAGCTGAGCTCAGAGAAGGCTCCACGTCCGTCTATAAAGGCGTTAAGCCGCTTCACAGCAGCCATACCGCCGCATCTCCAATGACCTTGGCCATAGCTTCGGCCCGATTGCGCACACCTGAGCAGCGGACGTTCTAGAGCCGCAGCATATCGCACTAGTACTCCCGAGGATGTTCTGGAATTGGTGAGATATCGATCATAACACGGGATGACTAGCCTTGTAGAGCTACTAGTACACAGTACAGGCAGACAACTTTTGGGTATACAACTAGAAATACATCCCCACCTCATTCCCTCATCATTCCCATCATACAGACTTCTCAATTTCCGCCATTGGTAAACTCAGCGAACGGACCTTCCTCTTGCTCCTCAACCCTCGCCCTCTTTGACTCCCTCCCATCCTCCCTGCCAAGATCCCCTCTCGACTCCTCGATGACAGCTCTGAGCCTATTGACTTCTGCCGTAGCTTCATCCGCCACTCTCCTGGCGTTTAGCTCAGCCTGCTCAAGCTCCTTCACGCGTCCCCGGAAGAGCTCGTTGATGACCTCAAGTTCGCTGACCCGTGTTCGCAACGCACTGTTCTGCGCTACCACTGCGTCGAACGTCTGCGGGACTTCCAAGGTTGCTACCGGCGCTGAGCCATTCAGGCTAGCAGCTGGGCTCGGATGACGTGCTTGGGGATTGAATGGATGCAAGGAAGGCGAGGCGAAGGAGTCATTCGGCAACGAAAGGTTGTCGAAGAGGTGCTGGGGAGCGATGTTGGGGTTGGTTTGGTGGTGTTGGCTGGGTGTCGCAGTCCGACTGAGTGCTGGTGGCGTTGGGCCGTGATCTGAAGCGTGAGGAAGTTGATGTGGGTGAGCGTAGGTCACGTTCGGAGGTTCGGCTGTCGGGTGGTGTGAAGGGAATGAAAGACTTGCTTGATACTGCTGAGGCGGAGTGTGAATGCCGTCGCCCTGCGAGTCGCGTTTCCGCGATGCCGTCGGCTGTGTAGATTTGACGCGATTCCGGGACTTGATCACGTCGGTCTTCAAAGAGATGGGTCGAGGGCGGCCATGGAGCTTGAGGAAGAGACCACATGCGTTACATAGCACCGAGCCTGACTCGTCGCGCCGCCACAGAGGCGTCGTTGATGTGCCACAGTTTTGACATATGGGCTGTGAGAGAGTCTGTCAGCAATTTCTTATCGATACAGCTCAAACCGACCGAGGCATTGCGTGAGAGATTTTGACTTACCGGCGCGTTCATGCCAGTGCCACCACCTCCTGCTGTCGCTGCTGGCGCATATTGTTGGTTCATGCTGTCGGGCGATGATGTCGAGGTCCTGGGTTACTCGTATCGTCAGTCGTGATCTTCCACAGCACTTATCGGGCATAGCGCGGTTGTAGCCCGAGGCGAACATTTGATCCTCGATCGCTCCTTCCCTCGCGAGCTCGTAGTCTAAATCGACGACACGCGCATGATGTCGAGCCAAGCAAGACTGCCACGCGATCTCGCGACGTCTACCACGCTCGACCGCGCGCTCCAGGAAGTCCAGGAGCTATCGTGATCATCAAAGCTGTGTCTTTCACAAGACTTTGCAGTGGTAGATCTGCAGCTCGCAACGTTCTGCTACAACATGCTTTGGTGCAGAATGCTGATGCTCATGTTGAGTTTGTACCATAAACCTCCCCATTCTTGTGCGATCCAAGTAGGAGTTTCTCCCGGTTGTACATTTTCTCAACTCACCTCTCAGGATCCTCCACTAGCGGCGCTGCACTCGCGGCCAGCGCCGCCAATGCCGACAAGCCGGGCAACTGTGTACTTGAGTATGTAGGATGTAGCGGCTTCGCAGGCTGCGCAGGACTCGCTAGTCGGAAGTGGAATTCGGGCTGTTTGCTTTGTGGGCGTGAAGGAGGGTCAGGGAACCCGTGTCGTGGTCCGAAGCTGGGTTGCTCCGGTCGCAAAGGATTCTTGAGCATTGAAGTGCGTCAATGCGGATTCCAGATCTGAATCGTCTGAGATCGGGGAACGGAGGTACGCGTTCTGGCTGGACAGCTGTACGGTACTAGAGAATTTGTTCGTCGTCAAATGGAAGAAGCGATTGAACAGCTACGACACAGAGGCAGTCATAGATCGAGTCGCAGTACTGATTGTGATGTTGTTAGGAGGCATTGAAGAGCTGATGAATCGCGTCCGAGCTGTGTTACACGTCTTTCCCAAGGGGCGTCCGATAGATCTCGATAGATCTTATCGGAGCTCGGTGGACTTGGAAGCTTGGACCAGCGCGATAAATTGACGAGTTCCACCGCCGCCATAGTAAGTAATCCGATGATTCTCGACTAGGCTCGCAACCTGCGCCAGGACATTAGTTACCTTGTACGACACCGTTGGCTGATGGGAATGGATTTCCATTTGCATTGCCCTTAGACGCTTCGTGGTCAATCGAATTGAACTCGTTCCTGGTTAGCAACAAACAAGCTTTCGCGGAAGTGCCCCGCAGAGCGCCTCCCCCATACAACAGTGTCCGTCTCCCGAATACTCTATTCGCTGGCGACATAGAGGTAATCTGTCAGAAGACCTTCATTGGGTTTGGATTAGACTTGTTTCGACTGACTCACCTGCCGTGCAGAATGGTACAGAAATGGCAAGATCGATGAATGGACGATTTCCCTAGCAAAGATGCCCAGATCGCGTCCCCAAGGAGGCACCTCCGGGTATGAGAGGATAGTGCAGGCAGAGGAAGCAGAGGAGGAAGATCCGTACGACTATGGCCATGGCGAAGGGCCATTTCAGGATCCTCTCAGGCTTTCGACATCCGACGACACCCACTTCAGTCCCATACAACCAAAGCGTCGCGAGCGCATGCACATTCCCTCGGGCTCGAACTCACCTCGACGATCAGGCCGACGGAGACGGACTAACAGTGGCGTCGATATCAAGGCCATAAATGCGCGACTCGAGCGATGGGCGGACGAGATCAAAGACAAGTTTACGATTCGCAAGGTCAGAGGGAAGAGCGCACAGGATGAGCATCTCGAGATCTATCAGTCGGTCTTCCAAGCGCCAGAAGGCGTGCGACCTGCGACGAAGGAGATGCTGGAAGCTGGTCATGCTGATCCTGGCGAACGACTGTCGAAGCTCGAGTTCGATGACATGGTCGAGAGTGTGAGGACTGCAATTGAGCTCGGCCTGCATCCTACCTTGATCGCGCAAGGGAGCAGTGGGAGCTACTTCGCGCGTAACAGCAGCGGCAAGGTACTTGGCGTGTTCAAACCCAAGGACGAGGAGCCTTACGCCAGCAAGAATCCCAAGTGGACAAAGTGGATCCACCGCAACCTCTTCCCTTTTGGCTTCGGACGTGCCTGCCTAATACCCAATCTCTCCTATGTGAGCGAGGCGGCCGCATATGTGCTGGACTGCCAGCTGCGAACAAATTTGGTGCCATATACGGAGGTTGTAAGTCTGTCGAGTAAGAGCTTCTTCTACGACTATTGGGATCGAAGGCAACACTACCGGAAGGGCAAGCCTCTTCCAGAGAAGCAAGGATCGTTCCAGGTGTTTTTGAAGGGCTACAAAGGAGCGACAGAGTTCTTTCAGGAGCATCCCTGGCCAGATCATGACAACGGTGGCTTTCGAGACGCGCCGAAACGTACGAAGAGGCGAAGATGGGCGGAAGACTGTCGACCAGCGAGCGCTGTAGGTGATGTCAGTGAGGCGGAGGATGATGAACCAACAGGCGCTCAAAGTCGAGCCAGGCTGGAGTTCTGGACTGATGCGCTGCGTGAAAGCTTCCGAGAGCAGCTTGAGAAGCTCGTCATACTCGACTACATCATGCGTAACACAGACAGGGGGACGGACAACTGGATGATCAAGGTTGACCAGCAAAAACAGACGGCTGAGATCGTGCTGGAGCCACCCAAAGATGATAGCATGCTCAACGGCAACGCCGATGCCTACCATCGCAGACAGGAGAGCATGTCCACGATCCCTGGTGGCGATGGTCCAACTGCGGTCCCAAGTATTGGTGCAATCGACAACTCGCTCTCATGGCCTTGGAAACACCCGGACGCATGGCGTAGTTATCCCTTCGGCTGGCTCTTCCTCCCGGTCTCCCTCATCGGCCGGCCCTTTAGCGCCAAGACACGTGCACACTTCTTACCACTCCTCACATCCAAGGACTGGTGGAGCGACACCCAGGTCAAGTTGCGACAGTGCTTTGAGATAGATGCAGACTTCAAGGAACGGATGTTTGCACGACAGATTGCTGTCATGAAGGGCCAGGCATGGAACGTCGTCGAGACCCTCAAGACACCTGATCATGGGCCATTGGAGCTCACACGACGGGATCGAGCGTGTGTCTGGGATGATCTAGTCGAAGTTCCGGTGGCGGTCCACATGAGCAGGCCATCTGAGGAGATGCGTAGGAGCGCTCACAGACTGCGAGCGGAATATACGAGAGAGATTAGACAAGTGCGCTCGAGCAGTGAGCAAGAAGAGATGGACATCAGTGCTGCAATGGGATCCGCTCCAGAACCACACCATGATCTCCTTGGCTCCGCTTCATCACCAGTGAGAGAGCTCGCGCAGAACCCCTTCAATCACTCCCGACACAACAGCTCCGATATTGTGCCACAGTCCAAGACCAGCTCTGAAGGTCTGTCGACCGCTGCGCCAGTCACATTTGACCTCCCACCTACGCCTTCTCGTAATCGACCAACGACTATACGAGCTCATACTGGCGATACACGTACCTCGCAAGACCGATCTCGACGACAATGGCAGCCACAGTCCGAACGTCGTCGGCGATTCAGTCTTGGTCGGCGTAGCAGTGGTCTGAGTGAGGGCAGCGATGGCGATGGTGATCTGGGCTTCGTGGCGGCACGGGAGCAGGAGGGGAGCAGACGGAAGGTCATCGTGGAGCGGTTGGAGATGATCAAGGGGAAACCGCCAGTGTTCAGCTGGTGTTGAGCGAAGATGTGACGGGCGGCATGGAATGGCCATGCGGCGACAGTACTATCTGTAGGATGCAAAGATCACGAGTTGGTGTATGATAGGAACTAAAGCGGCCTACACGGCACGGGACTAATTCCAGCCTCTGCGCATTGTCCTTCGTATCTCCGTACTATGTAGTGGTCCATCTATTTCCACCTTGATAAGGTTCGGGATCAACCGTAGCGTACCGGCGCCAGTATCGCCACACTCCATCGACTCCTTGTGAAGATGCGAAGATGAGACTGGCTTCCCAAATTTCCTTCACTTTTCTAATATACTTTCGCGGGGTTTCTTCCTGTTCCTCTATGTCTTTCAGCGGCAATCTGGATCTCGAGTGAAGCGATGTGCTCCACACGGTGACGAAGGCCAAAATCCGAGTAAACTCGGTCTCGCCCTACGAGCGATGATACTGCGGCGCGGTACTGGACTTGTGGTGTCTCTGGAGGGTGTTGGAGGCCGGGCTGGAAGGCTTTGAAAGTAGTGCAATACCGTCACTATGGATCCTAGGCAACTGCTGAACCCTAAAGCCTTCGCAAAGGAGCAGGCGAAGGAGAAGGCGAAGGCAACCAAGAGGACTCCTAATTATGGTACGTTGACTTCTCTCATCACTCGCATATCTGTTCTCCGCACGTGAAGATGCAAGTCGTCAGAAGGTTAAGCGCTTCACGTGCTGTGCTGCTCCTCGTTGGACTATTTAAGAAATTCCTCTCCCTTACACCTTCCTCCACTACTCCACCACGACATCAATATACATCTTGGTCCTATGTGTCCCTAGGCCTGAAGGCGCTCGATTATCACCATACCCTACCACTCTACATCATTCCTCACACCCTCTTCGACCATCAACCACTTGCACGCACACCGTGCTTTCTCAGTAGGCGCTTTGTGCCACTCCTGAGCGCACTTCCAGTGCCGCGAGTGAGGTGAAGCGCACCCCACGTTTGACGTGCCAATACTGGATCTCACACAAGCCAATCCAACACACCATCGAACCAGCAGCTTCGAAGAATTCGCACTAATCGACACAGGTCCGAAGCAGAGTCGCAAGCCGCAGCCGTCGGCGACGAACGGAACGTCGATCAGCACTTCGCCATCAACCCCACGATTCGATCCGAAACTTCTTCTGAATCCACGCGCGGCGAAGTCCAGCGCAAGAGCTCACACGATGGACGACGATAACATAGATGCTATGGACACATCTGGCACCGACGCTACCACCACACCCGAACGGGCACCGGGCTGGGATATTCTCTTCGGCCAGAGAACGCAGGCCCGTGATGCGCCATTGGAGATGCAGAAGCGCAAAGCGGAGACTCAAGACGATGACATCGACTCCGATCGATCAAAGAGTCGCACGCACTTCTCTGGGGTCGGAAACGCAGGTCTCGGCACTCATCTTGCAGAGGAGAGAAAGCGGATGGCCGAGAAGCAAGCACGCGAATCCAACGGTCCGGCGATCAATCCAATCGACGTTGCTGACGACGACGACGACGATCTCGAGATCACCAGCTCCAAGAGGCTGTGTAAGCTGAAAGGGTGCAGGAACGAGGTTACCGATGAGAAGGCGACTGTCTGTGAGTCCTGCACCGAGCGCAGACTGGACTACAATTTCGAAGTCTGCATGGGTGTGCTCCACTGTCAGGCCAATCGTACTCGCATTCCGGCCTTCGCAGAGTCGAGCACACTGGGCAAAGATTTCTGGCCTCCCACGAGATGCAAATATGAACGCGAAGGCGGTGCCAGAGACTCGATCATCCACTTGGTGGACAGGACTGGGGTAAGATTCGCTCGAATTACTGCTCAAGCCGCTGCAGCTCTGTGCTCCTTGCTCGAGCCTGCTGCTCAGAACTTGAACAGGTTCCGCATCAAGATCTTCATCGGCAGAACTCCACGGAAGGCGGATGAAGTACCGAAAATGTCTGTGTCGGACGTCATCAATGTGCAAATCATCATGTATTGTCCCCGCAACAAGGCCGATTCCATGGGCAGATTCCTCTCGCAGCGAAATCTATTCCTCTCGAACCCTATGACGGGAGTCGACAGTGGCGTCGAGGTCTACAACCCGCATGTACCGTCGGATGTCCGTACCAAGAGCATTGGGGGTGTCTCGAAACCACGCGTCAGCGCCTCCACTACGGCAATCATCCGTACAGCCGAGGAGATGCGCCAGGATGCAAACGCGCTGTTCGAAAACATGCAGAAGAACGACGATCTTGCTGAGAAGGATGCGGATAAGAGTATCATTGCGACAGAGCTTATGCCGCATCAGAAGCAAGCACTGCACTTCTTGACTGCCCACGAGGGTTACGATGTCACACGGAGCAGTGAGCGTGTGCAGGTGGATGAAGAGCCGGCGGATGAAGAGGTCATGAGGACTATGAGCAAAGACGTCCACACGTTGTGGAAGGAGCGGATCGAGCCCAACGGCAGAGTCTCATACTATAATGTAATCACTGGGCAGAGGACTGCAGACAAACCCAAGCCTGTTTATGGTGGCATCCTGGCGGACATGATGGGTCTCGGCAAGACTTTGAGCATCCTCTCGCTTATCGCTGCTACAGTGGACGCTGCCGAAGCGTTCGGCAACGAGGATCCACCGATGAATATGGAAACGGTGCAGCGCAACGCAAAGACGACAGTCATCGTCTGCCCTAAGTCGGTGCTTTCCAACTGGTCTGACCAGTTGTCATCTCACATACACGAAGACGCACTCAGCGTGTATACATATCACGGCACTGGGCGTATACAAGACTTAGACGTGCTTGCACAGTACGACATCATACTTACGACATACGGCACTGTTGCAACAGAGATGGCAGACACCCTGCGCAAGAAAGCTGGACTTGCATCGATTCAGTGGTTCCGCGTCGTGCTTGATGAGGCGCATATGATCCGTAACAGCAACACCAGCGTCGCCAAAGGCGCTTGTGCGATCAATGCACAGAGACGCTGGGCAGTCACCGGTACTCCAGTGCAGAATAAGCTGGATGATCTGGGCGCTCTCATTCGCTTCTTGCGTATCCAGCCATTTGATGAGCCTGGAGCTTTTGCTCAGTACATTCTGGCGCCGTTCAGGACTGGAAATACTGATGTGCTGCAGCACCTACGTATTCTTGTGGACAGCATTACTCTCCGTCGCCTAAAAGACAAGATCGACATTGTCAAAAAGGACGAATTCCTCGTGGAGCTGGAGATGAGCGAAGATGAGCGCAAACTTTACGAGCGCTTCGCTGGGCAGTCGAATGCCCACATCCGCACGATGACCAACAATAACACTCAGCGTTTCCGTGGCAAAGCTTACGCGCACGTCCTGAAGGCAATCCTGCGCATGCGTATGCTTTGCTGTCATGGTAAGGAGATGCTCAACCCAGAAGACCTCAAAGACCTCGAAGGCATGGACGAGCACAACGCTATCGAACTTGGCGACGAGCCCGACTTGGAAGGCGAAGAGGCTACCTTCATCAACGATCGGCAGGCCTACGAGATGTTTCACATGGCGCAGCAGAGTGAGATGGCGCAATGTGCAGACTGCGGGACCAGTATCCTCAACAAACGTTCTGAGCAGCACCTCGAGCGTGAGAGCGAGGACTCCGACTCATCCGACGACGATCCCGATGTCGACGATGTGATGGCAAGCTTAACGCCGTGCTACCACTTCTACTGCCCCAATTGCAGAGAGAAGCTCAAGCGCAAGGTGGCACCTCAGCTGCGTTCCGACGGCTACCACGACTGTCCCTCGTGCGAAGCATACGTTCGTTTCCAGTTCTTTCCTCTCACGCGCCGCGGCTACTCCGAGTACCTCAGCGAGCACGTCAACAACCGCAAGAAGGGCAAGGTTGTCACCTGGGATGAGGAGAACTACAGCGGTCCACACACCAAAGTAAAAGCGCTGCTCGATGCTCTCGACAAGTCCAGGGCAGAGTCCGAGCAGCTGCCCTTCGGCGAGCCTCCGATTCGCAGCGTTGTGTTCACCGAATGGACCTCCTACCTCGATCTTATCGAACACGCGCTATACAACCGCGACATCGGCTACGTCCGCCTCGATGGTAGCCTCTCCGTCTCCAAGCGCAGCCAGGTTCTGCGAGTCTTCAAGACCAACCCTCGGGTCGTGGTACTTCTCGTCTCCATCCGCGCTGGTGGTCAGGGTCTGAACTTCACAGCCGCCAACAAAGTGTACATGATGGAGCCACAGTTCAACCCAGGTGTTGAGCAGCAGGCGATCGATCGTGTGCATCGCCTGGGTCAGGAGAGAAACGTGGAGATTACGAGATTCATCATGTGCAAGAGCATTGAGCAGAGCATCCAGGACTTGCAGAAGAAGAAGGTGAAGCTTGCGCAGCTGAGCATGGAGAAGAAGCTGAGCAAGAAGGAGGAGAGTCAAAAGAAGATTGAGGAGTTGAGGGATCTGTTCAGATGATGGCGGAATGGACAGGCGTGATAGGGTGGCATAGATTAGTCCAGGCGGCGTAAGGACGGATGGCCGCAGGGCCCTTCAGGTGCAGCGAGGGCGTTCTTGGTGGGAAGCTTGAGGCTGCCAGGCAACACCACGTGCAGAAGGGCAAGCACGATCCTACAAATTGCGCAGTGGAATGGCCGACAACACCATAGAGCCATTGATAGCATAGCGAAATCGAGTCTGAATATCATGACCGGTGCCATCGAACATCGCTAGCTTTTGCAACAACGGTCACATCAACTGATCGGAGTGGCATGTCTTATACAGCCCGGTTGTATACACATTTAAATATACACGCACGACCTGCTTGTGGTTGGATCCCCGACAGCGACGCTCTACAGCTTGCTGAGAACCGCCTCAGCACCAGAGACCTACGCAAAGTCAGTGTCCAAAACTTCGAGACTCTAACATCATCAACAGAGCAACTCACAGTGACCTCTCCGGGACTCTTCTCAACCTCAGAATAAGAGATCTTTCCGTCCTTCTCAACAACCATAGCCCACCTCCCATTGCGATCCCCCATACCCGCCTGCCACCCATGCGTCTCCGAGAACTTCGTCTTCGTATCGCTCATGAATTTCACCTTATCATCGCCTTTCACGCCGTTGACCTTGCCCCAAGCATTCATCACAAACGCATCGTTCGAAGCGATGATCACGACTTCATCGACGCCTTTCTCAGCGAGTTTGGAGGCGTTCTGGAGGTAGGGTGGGATGTGGAAGGCCTGGCAGCCGGGGGTGAAGGCGCCGGGAACGGAGACTAGGACGATCTTCTTGTTGGCGAACTCTTTGGAGGCGTCGTATTCGGAGGGACGGCCGCAGGAGGTTGGGTCGGGGTCGGTTATGGGTGCGAAGCTGGGAGAGATGATCAGTAATCATTAAATGACTGGCCGATGTGGTTAGGCCTACTCAAACTTGACGCCCTCAGGGAACTTGTCGCCGACTTTGAGAGGCATGATTGCTGCTGTTGATTTGGATGGTTTTGAGGTCTGGGAGATGTGTTGATGTGGGAGGAGTAGGAAAGATGGAAAGTACTCCGAAGTGAACTAGTTATGGTAACATTGATGGATGGATTGACAAATACTGAACCCCACCAACCCCCACCATTGACGTAGATCTGCAGCACGCAGGAACAGCCGAAGAAGCCGACGGGAATTATGCCGCATGAGATGATCAATCGCCGGACCTCATCGCTGACTGTATGCATTCGAAGATCGCTCGCACTGCATCCATAGAGCCTATCAATCAATGCAGACTTTGACTCGTGTACCTTGTCGGTTCGCATGCAGCTGGGCAATGCAGACAGGGGAGCACTAGAAGCGTTTCTTCCGGCTTACCAGCAGTCATAGTTCATAGTGACAAAGTGTAGATCTGGTGTAGTTGAAGCTCAGATTGTGGGATAGAACTTTCGACCGCCTCACATTTTGAACACGTTTTGCTTGTGCACCATAGCGATCTTGCAAGCTCAGATATGTCGCTTGTGCCACCCTTCACCAGGGAGTCGGCTATAAAGAAAGTCAAGAAAGCTCAGGACTTGTGGAACGCTCAGTCAGTGCTCCAACGTCAAGTTCACTGGAGTGCATCCACTGATCC
>JAVRRP010000874.1:0-13169 GCA_036872775.1 Oleoguttula sp. CCFEE 5521 | reverse complement strand
TCGATATCTGCCTCGACGGAGCCATCTAGATTCGGTCACTGCAAGCCACAGAGCAATTAGAGCTGTCGACTTCGAACACGCGAGCGCTCTTGGCAAGCCCCAAAGCACAAACTACACAGACCATTGAAGGGTGCCAACGCTGGCTAGTCAGAGCTTCTCGCCATCTACCGATCTGTCTCTTAATGGAAATAGTATCATGTGGACTTTGGCCTGTGTCGACCCTATGGAGCTCGACAACGGACCCGGCGTACCATTCGACATTGCAAAGACGTCTCGAGATTGCATGCACGTCTCGATAACGCACAATTATTAATGCACGTCTGGTGTTGGTACCGATTTGTTACTTGCGCGTTTGGGACGGCGGGCCGTGCGCCATTCCCAAAAGGAGGAAAACGCTTGCCAAGGCCGCTTTTTTCCCCTGGGAACTCCCAATTTGGTTTGTCTTGGAGACCTCAAGACCCACCAAAATCTGGTTTCAACAACACACGACAATCACAATGGCCTGGTGGAGAAGCACTCAACATCTAGAGCGCTCCGGGCTGGTGAACGGCAGCTCGGAATCTTCGTGTCGCAGTCTCTCGCTTTTGTAGATTATGTCAAGCGGCACGCCATGCGTCGTGGCAGTCCGCTGAGATACCGATACAGTCAGCCACGTCTGGACCAGAGCACATGGCGAGTCCGAATGCGGACGTTGTGGCGGCAGTATAGTTCCAGAGGTGACAGCCAGGTACGTTGACGGCTGATGGCTGTCAGGTATGCTTAAACGCTTCCTTCCTTTGCAGAGTAAACATCCTTTCCACCATCGTTAGAGGCTGTCGTAGCCGTCCGTTCGCTTCTCACTTCATCTGTCGGACCTCCTGTGCTGTCATGCACACACACTCGTTCACTTCGATTCTATCAATACAGTCTTGAGCGGCACAGGATTCGTCGCCATGCGTTGCCTCACACCTGTCCTTGCGCTGGCAGCCGCCTGGGCTGGACTCGCTACAGCCCAGCAGTACGTGGGAGAGGTGATCCCCAACTCGCTGCCTCCTGTGGGCAATGCAGAGATCACCTACTTCAAGATCCCGGGAACCCTCGACAAGAACAAGACGGCGGCAGCGAACCTCACACTGATCAACTACTACTCACACGGGCAGGATGGCAATCGAATCGTGGAGAGCAAGATCAAGCGTGCTGTAATCATCATCCATGGTCTTAACCGTGATCCTGGTACCTATCAGTCAAACATGCAGAGCGCACTTGCTCAAGTCACCACGCCTGGCATCAACTTCGACAACGTGGTCATCATGGCGCCGTATTTTACGAATGGTTGGTCCGCAACGTATTCACTCATCTACGAAGCCGCGTTATTAACTAGATACTATAGGCGACGACAAGGGAACTGGCTATCCTTGGAATGCCAGTGCTGCTACGTCCAAGTCCTACACCAGCGCGCTGGTATGGAAAGGCTCGCAATGGTCGGCAGGTGCCAACAATCAGTACCCGACGGTCTCCCAGAACACTTCATCGTACTTCGTCTTGGATACGCTCATTCGCTATTTCGACGATAAGACACTCTTTCCCAACATGAATCAGATCGTCGTAGCCGGCCACTCCCTTGGTGCGCAGACGGTTCATCGATATGCAGCACTTGGGCAGCGGCTGGGCACGACGAGTAGTGTGATTTATTGGGTGGCGAACCCCAACTCATACGTGTATATGGACACAGTACGACCGTTGCCGACCACTGGATGTCCAACGTACGACAACTACAGAGATGGGTATTCCAACTTCTCAGCTTATCCTATGACCTATGGCCAAGCGCTTGTCAGCCAAGGTCGACCTGCCATTCTTGCGAACTATAATTCGAAGCAAGTGGCGTATGCGCGCGGACTGCTCGACACTGGTGATGACTCTTCAGGCTGTGAGCCCCTCACGACAGGGATCAACAGGAACGAGCGCTTCTTCAACTTCATCAAGGCCTTTCCCATTTCCTGTCCGGATCCGGCAGGGCGTAACTGCGACACTGCCGACCTCGTCAACATGGGTCACGACGGTGGAGGCATGATGGCTGTACCTGCTGGCCGCGCTCGTTTGTTCGAAGACAACTTCAACGGAGATGGCAAGCGTGCGTACGACTTCGGCTATCCGCGTGTACAAGCCGGCGATGATCCCTACCCCGATCCAGCTTTGAACAGCACTTCCGCGACCTTCAACAACAACACCTACGCCGGAAATATGACGTATGCAGGTTGTTTCACGGACAATTCCAATTCGAGATCCTTCCCGATCCAGATCTCCGACAACAGCTCGACCACCATCGAGTTCTGTACAGCGGCGTGCGCAAGCCAGGGCTATAGTGTAGCAGGCATGGAGTACTCCTCACAGTGCTGGTGTTCCAATGCGATGACATACCAAGCTCAGCGTGTCATCGAGGGGTCCTGCAACATGGGCTGTGCCGGCAACTCGACCGAGATGTGCGGTGGCATCAGTCGTCTGTCGGTCTTCTCGAACGGCACTCCGAAGATCCTGCCACCGCCGAGCATGCCAGAGACTATCAATGGCAGCTGGTACTCACAGGGCTGTCTCACAGAGGCCTCCGACGGCTCTCGCGCTCTGGCTGGTCCTGCATCTGCTGGCAACTTCATGACTCTCGAGTACTGCGCAAGCTTCTGCAAGGGCTCGAAGTACTTCGGCGTTGAGTATGGCGCAGAATGCTATTGCGGGAGCTCTATCTCGCCGCTCGCGAACCTCACCAACACCGGCGAGTGCAGTATGACCTGCGCCAACAACTCCCTTGAGTACTGCGGCGCCAGCTACCGATTGACGCTGTACGTCGACACAACGTACACTGCGCCCACTACCACGTCGAGCTCTCCTGGCTCCGCGCCGACTGGCTCAGGCGTACCAGTAGCGGATTGCCCTGCCTCCAACAACACCATCGTTGCGGCTAACGGTAAAAACTTCATCGTCGAATGTGGAACGGATCACGTTGGTCAAGACCTGGCATCGGCCACTGTCAGCAGCTTCAGAGCTTGTATCGACCTCTGCTCAAGTACTGCTCAATGCGTAGACGCCAGCTTCCTAGGCTCTGCGTGTTACCTTAAGTCAGGCGTAGGGGATCAAGTAAGTTCGCCGAATGTCTGGGGAGCCAGGTTGGTGGCTTCGACATCGACATCGACTTCGACCACATCCACTATCAGTGCTACTACCAGCGCCACTCCAGTCACTTGTCCTGCTTCCAATGGTACCGTCTATACAGGCGTCACTGGACAACGGTGGCTCGTCGAGTGCGATGTGGACCACCAGGGCGGCGACTTGAACGTCCTACAAGTTGCAACCTTCCAAGGCTGCATTGATGCCTGCGACAAGACGGCGAGCTGTGTGGATGTCTCGCAATCTGGGACGACATGTTACCTAAAGAGCGTGCTTGGGCCTGCAGGTAATGCCGCTGGCATTTGGGGTGCGAAGCTGCTGCCACCTGGCTCGACATCATCTAGCACGGCGAGTACTACTAGTACTACGACCTCTAGCGCTTCCGCAACTCCGACTACATTGACTTGCCCTGCATCGAATGGGACCACCTACTTGAGCGCCGGGCGGGCATTTCTGATAGAATGCGACACAGATCACTATGGTGGAGATATCTCCTTCGCCACAGTTGCCAACTTCCAAGGCTGCGTGGACCTGTGTTCGAGCACACCTCAGTGTGTGGATGTGAGTTTAAGCGGTTCGACCGCGTGCTACTTGAAGGGTAGTCTCGGTGCACCGGCTAATGCACCTGGCATCTGGGGTGCCAAATTCGTTACACTGCAGGCCACAACATCGACATCAAGTACGAGCTCTGTCGTGACGTCTACATCGTCTACTGCTACGAGCTCGACAGCTACCACAAATGCGACCGCAGCACCTACTCCAATCTCCTGTCCTGGCTCAAACAACACCATCTTCACAGCACCAAGTGGGAAGACTTTCTTAATTGAGTGTTTCGTGGACAGAGCTGGTGGCGACTTCGCTTCGACAACTGTCGACAACTTTACGCAATGCATTGGCGCCTGTGACGCCACTGCCGGGTGTCTGGACGCAGTGTTGCTCGGTGCAGGATGCTACATGAAGAATGTCGTCGGCGCAGGCAATAGCAACCCCAACGTCTGGGGTGCGAAGCTGAAT
This sequence comes from Oleoguttula sp. CCFEE 5521, assembly GCA_036872775.1. Classification (NCBI taxonomy): domain Eukaryota; kingdom Fungi; phylum Ascomycota; class Dothideomycetes; order Mycosphaerellales; family Teratosphaeriaceae; genus Oleoguttula; species Oleoguttula sp. CCFEE 5521. Next base: position 9,017 of record JAVRRP010000874.1, on the reverse strand, counting down.
GTCGGCGGACTGATAACAACTTCCTCGACTACTTCGCCCACTCTGACGACTTTGAGCACGTCGACCTCCACAAGCCTCATTTTAACGACTACTTCGTCTACATCCACTGCGCTGAGCACGACTTCTACCCCGTTAGTGACTCCGACCACGACATCTTCGAATCCGACTACGACAACTTCGTCAACGACCTCGACTATGACCAGCACGTCTTCGAGTACATCAACAATTCCTACAACTACCTCAACTAGCCCCACAACGAGCACACTGACAACTCCGACCACTACCTCTACCAGCTCCACCACTAGCACCACCTCATCGACCACCCCGGTCATGACCACCTCCTCGTCAACGACGACCACATCCACGTCCTCTACCTCGAGCACCACCGCTTCCAGCTCCCTCCCCTCTGGCATATCCTACTCTGGATGCTTCATTGATAACGCCGGCTCGCGCACCCTCCCCTACAACAACGGCACCTCCAACACCCAAACGCCCGCCCAATGCGCCCTTGCCTGCCGCGGTCTCGGCTACAGATACAGCGGCTCTGAGTACGCTAGCGAGTGCTGGTGTGGGAACCTCGTCCCCACAACAAAAGCCTCGGCCGATTCGGAGTGCAGCATGCCCTGCAAAGGCGACGCCGCGCAGAAATGCGGCGCCGCGGATCGGCTAAGCGTGTATGTGGACAGCAGCTGGGTGCAGACGCTCTTCGCACGGCCGAGCTACAAGAGCTGGAATCTCATGGCCTGCTACAGCGACTCGACTGGCTCTCGCACGCTGCAGAACAGCGTGAGTCTGGCGGCTCATGGTGGGGCGGCGAATGCGAGTATTGCCAACTGCATGTCCGCCTGTCAGACGCTGGGATACGTCTACTGCGGTGCAGAGTACTACCAAGAGTGTTATGCGAGCAATACGGCGCCTGCTACGAGCCTGGTGGCCGCTGGGCAGGATCCGATTTCGGCCGGGTGCAGCTTTGCGTGCAAGGGCAACAGCACTGAGGTCTGTGGAGGGGCTGGGAAGATCCTGGTGTACACTAACAACGGAACGAGCACGTGAGACTGCATCATGGGGAGGGTATCGAAGGATGGATCTCTTTCGTCAGTCAGTCTCTACTTTGATTTTAAACTTTGGCGTTTGACGGGCATCGAATGGAAGGGGGACAGCGAGGCCGCTTCACGGGGGACACTCGGATGGGGAGAGTGGGGAATTGGTATACACAGTATGGGGGAGCATGACGGCGAGGTTGTATGTAGCAACATGTAAATGCAAGTCAGCCTGGTTCCAGTTGTTTCTCTGTCAGAAGTCCCAGTAGTACACTCTTTCGTCAGCAAAAGTGGATGTATCCGGAGCTTAGAAGTCAAGCCGCCCCTCGTAACGAGAGGTGCTGCTTCACCTGATAATTTGAGCAAGGAGTGATGGTTCACCTGATCATGGTCCGCTGTCTAGTAACGCTTCTCATCACAGACCGGGGACAAATTCAGACAAAGCAGATAAGCCGAAGGCTGACGCGCAAATCCAAGGTCACATCCCCAATCTGGCGTTCATATTTTCTACGATAGATCTACGCACGCTATAGGAAATGAAGGCGTTTAGTTTAGACTTGCAAGTCGAAGAATGTCGAGAACGAGAGCGGGCACCCGGAACAGGGTCCAAGTTTGCACTAAATTTACTAGCCAAGCAATATCAGGTGAACCATCAATTCTTACTCAGATTATCAGGTGAAGCATCACCCCTCGTTTACGAGAGGCGGCTTGACTTCAAACCCCCGGATATGTTCGCTTCTGCTGGTACTTGTGCGCATTCAGTGCTCCTCTCGACCACTTTTCGACAATGGCATGGCATGCCACGGCATGTTGTCGGATAGGGGCTATGTGTATGATGTACTCTCGCGTAGCGTGAGGAGTGAGAGAGCGGCGACCGCTCAGTGGTTGCCGTTGCAGGGAAGCCTCGGATCTTAAGGCATGTTCCCAGTAGCGATGGTCGACTTCGATTGTTGGTAGAAGCCGAAACCCCGCCGGCTGCGAAATGGCTGGAGGGATCTGGGAGCCCTGCGCGATTGCGTATTGCAACGTTACATTGTTGGTCCGCAGCGTGACATGATCCAGAAATAGTATTCGACCGGGCGCAGGATGCAGCCTCACCACTCAATCCTGTCTCCAAAGCGGTCGTAGAACATCCCGGTATCACTCCTGTCCCAACCCTGTATTAGAGGCAGCAGATCACTGACGCTTTCCTCAGCGCTGATTGCTCCCTCTTCTATGGTATCGACCAACCCAGTCTCAACTCGTCCCGGATGGCACATAACCCAGGCGATCCGAGGTACATCCACCGCGAAGCTCCGGACGATCATGTTCAGCGCCGCCTTGCTTGCACGATAGGCGTACGCACTGCCAGCGTCTTTGTTGCCCAGCTGATTGTTTCCGATACTGCCCATTCGTGAAGACATCACAATAACCTTCGGAGCCGAGGTGAGGTGCAGAAGCGGGATCAAGGCACGGAGCAGTGTGAATGTACCGAGTGTGTTGACTGAGAAGGCACGCTGCATCGTCTCCAGATCCATGGCCTGAAGGGTTTCGCAAGTCGCTACATCCTCTGGGTGAGCTTTCTCGAGAGCAGGCACAAGACCTCGGATGCCAGCGCTGTGGATTGCGAGGTCTATTGGCGTCGGTCTCACGTTGAGCAAGAGAGATACAAACTCGTTGACAGCCGCTTCGGACGTGACATCGACGACGAACGTGCGTACGTTCTTGCGCAGATCGCGTTGGAGCGTGCGGTCGAGGGATATGACGGTCGTGTCTGGTTGGGCGCTGTAGGCGTCCACAAGAGCTCGTCCGAGCCCGGATGCTCCGCCGGTCACTAAAACATTGCGCATTGTGGAATCGATATCGTTCAGAGCAGATTGGTTGCTTGCCAAGCGTCGTTTTCAGTGCTCGGATTGGACCAACAAATGAGAGGGAGGACACTTGAACGAGCAGACGAGCAGATGAAAAGAGATGAGGGACTGATAGCACTGCTTTACTTAGCTTTTGCTCCCACGCCACCGCATGGTCGCTACACGTGGTGTAGTTGACCCACAAGTTTTGAGAAGCGGCGTAATTCCCAGTAGAGTTTGTTAGATGATCCTTGATAATCGAGAGAGACACCGCAACAGTGCAATTCTTGAATGAAGAGAATCTGGGCGCGATAAGTGTGCACTACTGTGCAAATGCAGGTGGGAAGTGGGCTGCAGGAAGAATGAAGCTTGATACATGAGTTGCAGCAGTGAAGGTGGTGAATGTGGCCACCCACTAGCTTCCGTGCTTATCAGCCAATTATCGTCTACTATCTGAGAACCGCCGTTTGACTCCACCTCTGGGCCTCGACACGGCTCCAGTATGCGCTGACAATATCGCTGACCACACAAGATTCCCTTGTTTGCTGCCATTCCCTCCCTCACCTCATGCGCTGCCTCACCCACAAGTAGCCGTACTTTGGTGAACGCACGAGACAATTTGGCCGTCGCATAGGCGCGGTCGAACCTTCCGGCCGCCAGGTGCGCCAGCGATGCATGAAAGAGAGATGCACCACCGCACCACCACGATCCTTCCACTGCCGCCCTCCACAGCGCAGTATCGCTACATGCAGTCATAGCCTGACTGTATACCTGTAGCCAGTATAACATTATCGCCCACAGATATTCATACGACTCTCACTGCGCAGCCCCGCGAAGCACAATCACTATTGCGCGCAGCCACAAAGACACTAGGCGCAAAGATGCAGAACGGCAGCAGCAATCTGCAGCGCGCCGCTCGCTCACGCCCGGTTTCGCACCATGGGCCCCCGAAGTCGGCAGCGCAACAGTCGCCCAGCAGGAAGATCTTCAATTGCATTATCGATGATACGGCACTTGTGGCGGGCGTGAAGAAGAGCACACGCAATGGCGTGAGGCAGTGGGTCAAGAATGGGCAGATCCGCTTGTTTGTACCGCTTCATGGTAGGGTATGCACTCGGTCGGTTGCACAGCAGTATGCTAATGGGATCGACAGCGCTTGAGCAGCTCAGCCGGCAGAAGAATGCCAGTACACGCCATGGAGAGGATGTGCGCGACACGCTGGAGTGGCTCGACCATGCTACCACGAATTACCCACACACGATCCGCTTGCAGGGCGCAGACGAGACCTACGAGCGGTGGGAAGAGGTTGAGCGCTTTACAGTGCCTCGCAGTCTGTTCTCGGAGCATGATCATGTCGCGGCTGATCAGGAGCAAGATGTCTCTGCACTGGAAGAGGATATTGCGACTGAACTCACGCTTACAGAACGTGGGCGCAAAGCCTCGATCAGCTCAATGAACACCGCCTCCTCTACGTCAGCCGCTCGCTCCTCGGTGCAGAGTGCACGCTCAAGCATGTCGCCTGTGTCGCCACCGACCAGTCCAGCGAAGGCGTACACCACTGCTGCCACGGAAGCCAGCACTGGTGGATCGCAAGGTTCCGGCAGCACCGCCGTGCCAGTACGCCTCCGTCCCTTGTTCAACTACATCCTCTGGCGCATCCACCAAGAGCTGGACCCAGTCGCCGCGCTTGAAACCTTCATCTTCCTTTGCAATGATCCAATTAAGGTCAACGCCGCCAAGGGCTTCGACATCCGCTGCAAGCGCCTCGAGCAACTCAGGGATGCAGTCGGTCGCGAAGAAAGGGATGTGCGCAATCGACTAAGTGTGACGAGTAAAGAGGCCCTGCTCGCAGCATCCCCTGTGCAAAAGTCGCCTCCAAAGGCTCCAGCTGCTATGCTGTCGCCGACCACAGCCGTGATTGATCCGGATGCCTTCACACGCACTGTACAGCCTGTGGTACCCAAGCCTGCCTTCACCAAGGCTCCACAGAGTCCTCGCGCCGGTTTCGTGGCCCCGTCAGCACGTGGTGGCCCAGTTGGTGCTCCCACCAGCAATCTCCGTGGTACCAGCATGCGTGGCCGTGGTAACTTTACGTCTGCTCGTGGTGGTCAATCCTCGCCAATGGCTCGCCGAGGTGGACCAGTGGCGCTACCGAATGGCGCGCAAATCGACCCGAACAGCTTCGAGCGCCCGCGCGGAGGGTTCACAGGCCGTGGCGCTGCGAATGGAGCCAGGAAACTGTGGGTTCCGACTTAGGAATCGAAAACCGAGGAGAATAACACACCAATGCGAGACACGCAACAACCATCAAATCCACATCGACCCAGAACCTGCTGTGTCACTATATGTGACTTCGGCGTTGCGCTGAATGGTAAAGATCGCCATCGAGAGACTGTACCTCCGGCACCTCTCCTGTTTTCCCGACTACTACGACAGCAGGGCTCCGCGAACGCCCACATCCGCTGCGAAGCATGGACGCAGGATTGCGCTGGGCACTTGGAACGATGGCAGATAGAAGATTCGCTGGAGTCTCCTTGTTCTAGCGATGTGGCCGGAGGAGTTGATCCGTACGGGAAGTTTCGGACTTGGGTTGAGAGTGTGAGGCAGGTTTGACGAGGTGCAGGGAGAGAGCCTGAGAGTGGCATGAAGTCCACGAGAGTGGGATCACAGCAGTGACCGGTGGAAGCATAAGGAATGGGAGATGAAGAATTGAGAGTCGGTTTTGCTGCGTTGGGAAGCAGAATAAAAGGGGTTTCTTTTGTAGAGGGCTCTTATTTTCCTGTTGGCTACCTCATGTTTGTCCACAAATCTGAAAACGCTCCTATGCTGCTGCCAAGGCAGCGACAACAACGTAGTCGCGACGCAGCGCCGACAAGAGAGGGTCGAGGTGTGCGTTGCTAGCTCACTCGCCCAGCTTTGGACGTTCTCCTGGGTGCGATGGTATACCGTGGCACCACTGAAGCTAGCTCGAAAGGATCATTGCCTGCGTTTCGGACATTTCGCGAGGCGGAGGGGGAATGGTGTTGATCTATTTGATTTACAGCAGAGTCCTGCTGCGAGGGCCGTGGTCACTGGTCTAGCTCGTCGTCCGTCTCCCCACTGCAGCGAGATTGCTTTCTCGCGGTCTCGAGGCTCTGATCGAGCTCGCGGACCGCATCCTCGTTGCTGTCTCTTTTCACTTGGTGTCGGGAACTTGCAAGGAGCTCTGTGCGCCGATACATCGCAACGTTCATTGGACAATGTGTCTAGGTTGCAGCCTCTGCCGAGATCATCAATGTGAGATGCAAGAGATGAGTAAAACAATCTAATTGAAATGAACTGCTATTCGACTCAGTACGAGCAACAGCTCTCGCCTTGTAGGTAGTCCTCACCTATTCGCCACACAGCTTGACATCAGAGACCTCCAGTCCGTCGGTCACATGGATTCCCATCCGCATACTCCATACATTCGTAGCACATATACCGCCCACATGACGTGGCATTCCACGTCCCTGTTCTGATTCACGGGCTCTCACTCCCTCTCTCCCCTCCCAATCCACTCTTCTTCCGCCAGAACTTCAAACCTCTCAGTCGACTTCTGCTCCGGCTTTCCCTCAATCCTCCAGCGGTCGGACTGCTAGGCACAGCAGGCGGTCCCCGCCCCTCGCTCTCCCCTGCAAGTTTCGTGTCCGCGCTCGTGGTAGTCGAGGAAGGCTGCGTGGCGTTGCTCGTCGCGTGGCTTCGCACGAGGATCGTAGTCAGACTTTCGTCTTTGCTGCCTCGCCTAGAAGAAGGGAAAGAATGCATGTGCTCCAGCGCGACGTCTTTGCTAGACCTCCGGGACGCTGCTGTGGGGTTGTGATCGCGTTTCGATGGCGACGAGGGTGCCGAGGGAAGAGGCATGACAGCAGGCTCGGAGCGGTGATGCATGGTTTCGGCCTTGTTGATCTCCGTCCTGCCCACTGAGCTGAAAGTCAAGGGCGCATTCTTGCCCTCTGGTCCGCGCCGCTGCTTCTCTTCCTGTATCTTTTGCTCCCAGGTTGCTTGGTTTGCTTGCAGCGTCTCGACTGAGCACGCCACGCTAGGTATGATCTCTGAAATGCCCTGGAATAGTGGAAAGCCAAAGAGGTTCATGAAACCCTTCTGACTCTGCGCAGCAGACAGTACGTCGTCCTTGTTTGGTGGTCCACCGAAGAGACAAGTTGGAATACCGAGTTCTTGCTCAAGCTCGCCTTGCCGCGCGAACTCGGATATGAGCACCTTAGCCCACTGTGACGAGACAGCGAACGGGCGGGCGACATTGGAGATGTCCGCTGCTTTCATCAGAAGCGCCATCATCAACTCACGCGCGTGTTCGCGATCTTTGTCGCTCCATTGATCAAGACTCTGCTTGCCATTTGCGTGCTTTGTCTTCAGCTCGCCAAGCGTAGCCATGTACTCGAAGTGCCGTTGCATGTCTGTTGCCAGGATGTTCGAAATCATGCTAGAGCGGAAATTGGGAATCTTTGTCAAGCTTGGCCAATGCCGTCGAAGGAGCTGGGTGTATGCTGCACAGTGGTAGTTCTCCAGCACAGACTTGTCGTTATAAAGCTGCGCTAGAGGGTGACTGCAGGCGACGAGGAAGGCATTGTTGACGCCTGGGTGACCGACATCATGACCGATCGCCGAGACAAGCAAGATCAGTGCGTCAAGAGGTGTCAAGACCTGCTCGAGGCTTGTCCGTTGTGTTGTACGCTGCGTTGATAACTCGACTGGCGGACATGCACCGATGTACACCAGGAAGATGTATATTGACTGAGTTACATCGACTGCATGCCTCCAGTTGTGGTAGTGGACTTCCCGCTCGTGCTTGTACTGTCGCCGAGTCGCAAGCAGGAGACCCATGATCTCTGACCTCGAAATCTTGTACTCCGCAAGCTCTGGTGACTCGAGCACGTGCTCAATCATGAACAGCGCGGCGCAAGTCAGTTCGTCCATGCTCATTTCGTGAGCTGGAAAGTCCCACTCCTGCACAGCTGAGTTGATGTGGCGTAATCGCGCTGGCGATGTTGTCTTGTCCGGTCGATGTGATGGTTTGCCCGGACTGCTCGTATCTCGGATGCTATCAGCGAGGTTTCGAGCCATCGTGACCCCAATGAGATCCGCTCGGGGTCGAATCTCCTCCTTGACGTGTCCGACGAGTCTGCTCAAGTCTTCCGATTTCAGTGGACTTCGCAGTGTCTCCACGGCACCAGCATTGAGGTAGTCTGTGGCGGCTTCCGAGGTCGGTGAAACCACTATAGCGTTGCTGGAAGCAGCAGGCAATATCACAAAGGGTATCACATGGTGCTGATACCGCGCGCCCTGCACATCAGTAGCCAGAGAGCGCAAGAACGCTATTGCCGGGTCCTCGTCTGCGCCTTTGCCGGACTGCATTTGTTGCGACTCGAGCAGCACGACTGTTGGTGTGGATCCTGCGTACTGCTCAATGCGCTCCCAACATTCTCGCGATGATGAACTCATGAACACTGCGCAATGTCAGCATGCGTTACCATTCGCTCAGCCTTACCGCCACGCCTCAGCATACCCTCATGCAACCCTCCCTGATCCTCATCCAGCAGTATCCTCACGTTCGCATCCGCCACCGCTCTCGGCGCATCTTCCTCTCCACTCCCTTCACTTCGCGCCGGCGGATCCTTCCAATGATGCACGGCAGAGACATGCTCCCCGGCGCTCGTGCAATAGTACACAACCCGACACCGCCCATCGGCCGCCTCTTCCATCCGCTCTCTTGTGTCCGCAGGCCGCAGCTGTGGTAAGTTATGTTGCGCCAATTCTCGGAATAGGCGATCAGGATACTTTGAGATGGCAGTAGCCGGGCGTGTGGTGTTTATGCCGGCGCATTCGGCGTGGCGTGTTCCAGAATGCTTCGGACCCGAGTGTGAGAAGGAGCGACGGGCGCGCACTGCTGTAGCCGAAGTGTATCGCAACACCCGATTCTGTGTCGATGATACCTTATGTGATGTTCTCCCCCTCCCTTCCGCGCATGCACCTGGTGTCGCACAACTGGTGTGTATGCGGCAGATACCTTAGTTCACTAGGAGACAGCAGTGCGTGCTTTGAAACGACGCTGGAATGCTGCCACCGCGAGTCGAAGCCTGCATATGCCCGCCGATCTGTGCACTAATCC
>JAVRRP010000873.1:0-13171 GCA_036872775.1 Oleoguttula sp. CCFEE 5521 | reverse complement strand
AGAGGAGTTCCCGGCGGACTGGAACGGGCCAAGTATGCTGTCTGGCACTACGACTGGCGTATCGACGCCTGTGGTGCATGCTGGCAGTCACGGTGGACCGCTGCAAGGTATCTCAGGTAATGTCGGAGTATCGGGTGGTGCACCCAACATCGCAAACGCAGCACAACTACGCATGGCCCATGCAACGGCCGCCACTCGCGCAGCTGCCGCAACGACCCCCGCCACAGCACCACGTGCGCAACGTGAGACTAGCAGTGAAGCTAGCAAGCGCCGTCGCCCTCATGTCTCTCTCGGCGCCTTGCCCAGCGCCGCCTCAAGTCTCCGTCAATCCTCTTTGGGTCCCGGTACACCCAAAGCGAGCACGCCTGTTCCAGCACCTACATCCTCTCGCGCCGGTTCAGCTCAGCCATCTCAGAAAGCCGGCGCTCCAAAGAGAGCACCCACGTCGAATGCCTCAGCCAGACGACCACCACCAACCCAGCCGACCCGCAAACGAATCCGTACCAGCAATCTTTCTGGTCCGCCCAAGAAAGGGGATCGCCGCCGTACTCTCGCTCGCCGCTCTGGCACCCCATCATCACACTCCCCTTCACTATCACCCACGCCTTCAGACCTCGCTGCATCCAACTTAGCTCGTCAAGCTGACGGCGCAGCAGGGTCTGAAGAGGAAGATGCCGAAGAGGGGGACGATGCGCTGTACTGCTTCTGCCAGAAGGTCAGCTTTGGCGATATGGTTGCTTGCGACAATGATGCGTGCAAGTACATGTGGTTCCACTGGAGCTGTGTTGGGCTCGCCGAGACGCCGACTGGGGAGTGGTTCTGTCCGGATTGCAGGAAGGGGAAGTAAAGGATTGGAAAGTATCTTGGACGACGCGTGTGTTCGACTGATCGAAATGATATTTGAGAAGTCGCCTGGGCGCCCCCGTTCCGATCGTGGTCGCCTACGCTCTACTCGTCTGCTACGCATCAACACCTGTATAGATACTGCGGCTTTGTCATGTGCTGCTTCAGCTTGGATGGAGTCTGTCCAGCGGGAAATAGGAACCGGTACTGCTGTTAATGCACACAAAGACGATTCACATGTACGCCGCCTGCCATCCTGTCGCCGTAGCAGCCAAAGGGTTTATCTACAGACAACGACGACACGCCAAGCCGACTTCATCTCCCTCTACGGCGGGTCCTCCCTTCTCGAGGGACTTGCTCTGGAGGCCAGCTGAAGACGCATGAACTTCTCGATCCCTCTATGCAGTCCCGAACCAGACGACTCCTCTCACCCACTACCTCAATCATTCGCAACAGCGACAATGCACGAGCTGGAACTCGACGACCTCCTTCTCTACGCCTGCGAAGACGTACGCTGGCATTCCTTGATCGCCGCTTCAATTCGACACGCTGACAAGGCCTCACAGGGCTGGCGCGTCCGCCTCGATCTTCCCAAAGCCAAGATCGCTCCGTACAGATACCTCACCGCCATCGTTGCAGGTCGCACGTACGCTTCTAATACTTCCACTACCCATATGCTATCGACCATGTGCTTTGGTGATGCGTTCAGTGCTAATGCTACATAGGTACGCCGCTCGGGCTGAAGTTAGTGGGGATTCAGGGTCATTACGACGATGGGCGGGTGAGGAACTTTGTGGATCGCTTCGTGGAGTGGAGGCATGTGGTATGAGTTTCAGATCTTGTGAGAGGAATCTTGTGAGAGGGGTTCTGGGCGATGGGCGCCGGTTCACAGTGGAGGAAGCAAGCGAAAGCGCAGGGTAGGAGCGGAGCGCGAGCATCAGTGGATTCCTGTTGACGGCTGATGGTTGCTGTTTGACGCAGTGAGATGTGACCGTCATCTGGAAACCCACCTGGCGAGCAACGATATCGAAATGAAAGGTGATATCGAGATGAAAGGGGATATCGACGTTCACTATCGTTTGTTTGGCACTGCTGGACCATGTATCCACCCCTAAAGCTCGCTGGTCGCCTTGACATCTCAGCACAGGTCGAAGGTCGCGGAGAGCTTGCATCTCGTCGACGGCCGCAATGCAAGAGCGCTTCACTTTCATCGGTACCCTCGCCGTCGATCGGAATGGGGCTCTGCGGGATCAAACCGCTGCTTTCAAGAAGCGGACTGCTGGGAGTCTTGCTACACCACCGATGCCACCCAACGCCGAACACCCCATACCGGTCTCACACTCCCTGGACCGGCTCTTGCGACCATGCATCGTCTCGAAACCAACATCTATCTCCAGATCGCCTATGAAGAGGTACATCTCTCCTCCCTACACCACCACTTGACATCGTCGTCTAACGATCACTGACCAGGGCTGGCGCATCCGCATCGATTTGAAGGGCGACTACGGGCACGAGTGGCGATATCTCACCGCAATTATAATTGACCGTGAGTTCATCACCGCTATGGTCTACAATGCATCCAGCGAAACCGCCACAAGACGTTCGGGAGTACGACTGCTGACGCGATACGATGATAGGCGACGAAGAAGGTCTTTTGTTGCATGAAGTGTGCGGCCATTGTCAGGATGGGAGGGTGCTAAGCTTGCCTGGTCGGCTGCTGAAGTATGGAGCCATATCGGAGGAATCCGTGTTCCAGGCATGGTGGTAGATGGTCGACTACGGTAGTGAGGGAGTCTTGGGTCGTTGGTCGTTGGTCGTTGGTCTGCCGTTGTTGGTTGGGATTGACAACATCGGAAAACCCTGCTTTCGTTGCCTTACGATTGATGCCACGAAGCTCGCATGGCGATACGGCACAAAAGTACAAGGCACTATTGCGGAGTACGGATATCGAGAGACGACTCACCGTGCGCTACTTGTGCAATACTGCAAATCAGCATTGTTCGACAATAGGCTTGTATCATCACATGAGCATGAGGGCAGGTAGGATGTCTTATGTATGAATTCCCAGTACCACAATGCTCATATGCTCCAGCGCTCGCTTCGATACTACTTCATTGACTCCACCGAATGAGTCGTCCCGACCTCCAGAAAAGAAACGCCAGCGCCGCCGGAAATGCTCAATATCAAAAGATGGCCTACGCCATGCCCACGCTCACCAGTGATCTCCGCCAGATCTCACTACCCATCGCTCGTCTAGTCCCCGCAGTCCGGCTGGCAGCGTCCTTATTCTCCGCCGCCCGTCGCAGCAGGTAGTTCAGGCATTGCTCCATTGTGCCCCAGTTCGTGGCCTTGAACACCCTCTCGCTCGGTCCCGTTGTATTGTCGCCTTTGTTCGAGGCGATGAGGGACATCGATACTTCGTCTGCCATCCCTTGGAGTTGGGCGAAGACGAGAGGTGTGTGCGGCGTGGATGAAGCAGTCTGGGCGCGTCGGAGGGTTTGTGCGAGTGCTACGGTCTCGGCATTGTGGGTTGCGAGCATGACGTTTGATTCTGGCCAGGAGTTCGTGGTGGTGTTGGAGTCGAGGGGACGCAGTATGTCGTTGTATCTTCGCTCGATAAGAGCGGACATGACCCCGTCGTAAGCCGCGTGTGTGGCCTCGATGGTCGGTTGGATGAGCTCTCTAGGCTCAGATGACAGGTATGCTCCCCTGACCAACTTAGCACAGTGCGTGAAGTTCTCCTGTCTGGCGAGTTTCAGATGTCGTGCAAGATACACGGGAGTCTGGTGCAGGTAGCACTGATAGGTGTTGTAGATCACGCCTCGACCCTTGCGATTGTACTCTCTTTGCAATTTGATCGTCCAAGCGTGGTAGCCGTCCAGATTCCAGGTCTCCTCAGCTGACGGTAACAAAGCCAGATCCTTCGCCGCAGCAGCTTTACAGACAGCGTGCATAGCTTCATCCATGATCTTACTCGGCGGCTTTTGTGCAGCACACAATCGTAATGCTGCTGGTCCCATGCCACTCCACTTCATGGCCACGAAGTCACCCCCTTGTGCCATTGAGACAGAGTCAAGCATGCCTTTCTTCCATGTCGCGACATCCTCGACCTCGTTACCCTCAGCGTCCTTGAGTACTTCGAGCGCATACTCTAGGATCACCCCAGCATAGCCTTGTTGTCGCAGTTCCTGACAGATCTTCCTCACGTCTGCCGGATCCGGGCCGACGCAGAACTGCTTGAAGAAGGTTTCCAGTAGTATCGCGCGGGCTATGGGATTGCGTTCGAGGCTGAAGAGGAGAGACTTGCTGTCTAGCATGTGGCGAAGTATGTTTGAGGAGGCGCCGAGCAGGGCTGGAGACGATGAGATGGCGGTTATGAGGTAGGTTCGAAGGACCTGGGAGAGAGGAAGCGTGCTGAGGCAAGGGGTTTCGTTGCGTTTCGGCGTAGTGTACGAGCTCGTTTTTGGTGGGTGGACCTGTCCAGTCGTAGGTACCGTCTGTATCGATGGCAGAATCGCGCTTTGAGAGCCTCCGACCTGAGACGAATGGATTCGTCGCTTTGCTGTTGTGTGCCTTCGTCCTTGTGCTATGATGGGTACCGGTGCTATGGTCGCGTGTCTAGTTGATGGCTTGACGGCATCGAGAAACACCGGTACTCGCACCGCAGTCTTCATATTGACAGGCTTTCTGTATGAGTGCGGAGAAGGGCAAGGAGGAGCTGGCGAGGAGAGATGGAAACTATCGCCACAAAGACAAAGAGAATACTTACGCGTCAATGATATACCTACAGTACCTTTCCCAGCATTCGGCATTCACCAGAGTGAGCACAGCAGAGCCGGCGATTGTCGATGAGCTTATCATCGTTATCTCACCTTCTGGTGGTCAATGTCAGGAAGAGGACGCGGTTACGATCGGCTTCTTCTGTGTGACTTCGAGCCCCACCAAAACACCCCCACCATGTGATCTCACCATTGTCGGACGCGGGACCGGGCCGGCGTCGGAATGCCAAGACGCTTTGTTCGTGGACGTCAGCTTGACAGGGGTATCATGAAGGCTGTAGTAAACGACATCTCTGACCATTGCCGCCTTCTGCACATTCGTCGATCTACTTGGAGCGTATCCGCGATTGGAAAGGCTTGCGGTATGATGCATCGCAGGTGACGGCTCGCGCAAGGATAGGCACGGGAAGTGACAGTGAACAGCGGTACGAGTTGATCTATCTCATCCGCACACGACCTCAACTCATCACACCCATTATTTTCTGTCTTCATGTTGACTGTGACACCGCTAAGATCTCCGCTTCTTGAGCTCGAAGAGCAAGAGGAAGTGTAAAGAGCAGATGCCTGGCATTGTCATTAATCTAGGCAGGCTCACATGCGTTCGGCCCATTGAGTATGGCCTGCAACATGTTGATCAGATCACCCCATACAGTGAGCCTGCCATTGCCGCATGTGGTGGCAGGAATGTCCGCCGTGTGTATTACTGTCTTGCATAGAGCACTGAACAAGACAGCATTACATTACGCGGCGTTTCGATCTTGGGCGTAGCGTTTGAGTCTGTCGCAACCGTGGATGTCAGGATGTCCGAAAACAGATCAAGGTTGCTCAGCGTGCCCTGTCGTAGGAAGGTCGACTGGAGTGAAGACTACGAGGAAGAGAAGTACGCTTTGCATTGGAAATGCTGATGTCAGCAGTCGTTTCAATGCCGGCCTGCGTGGCAGCGCCATCCAAGCCGGCGTCTGCTACGCTGCTATTCGATCTTCGGACGTCGCGTTTGTGCTCACACGATCCCGATGTGACAGTGTCCGAAGGCCATCGAGACTACGCGGCATGCCCGACTTCGGCGTGTGGTAAGCAAGAGGGAAGCGAGAGAACACGACGTGAAAGAAACGCAAAGAAAGAAGGGAAGGAATGCGAACGAGGGTCTCGGCATCCGTGGAGGGAGTGTATTGCACCGAGTGCATGAATGCAGAGTATGGCGACTTCCGAGTCTGCGACGACCTTGTCCGACGACGCAGGCTGATGCACTTGCAAGGAAGCCTGGTTGATGTTCTGGTCGTTTTAAGCGCTGCACCATAGCGATTGGGATGCAGCGCAAAACATCGCCAGGCAGTTGGAGTGCTGGTGAAGAGGAGCAGTAAGGGGAAGGAGCTGGACAGTACTCACTTACAATCTTCGCAGCTCGTGCGACGGGAGTCTCTTGCGGTGCCGCCGGCGACTCCAGGATTTGGGATGTCAGTGCTCTTTAGTAGGTCATGGCCATGGGAAGGAAGACCTTCCCAGGTAAATCTACTGATGCGAGCCCTAGTCGATCTCGGGCGCAGCGTGGACGACATGATCATAGAGTAGTGACTAGGCCGCGTTCATGGCTGCGCCCTTGCGAGCCATCTTCTCAAGGCCTTGTAGTGTCTACGTCTCGACTAGAAGTTGTTTAAGAATAAATAATCGAGTAACACGGGAAGATATACTTACTTCATTGTAGCTCGCCCTGCGATGTCCGTTGCGGTGATACTCTGGGTTGTCCGCGCCATTGAGTGCGTCACGGCCATGGAATGAAGGCCGGACCACATCCTACTGACAGACTGTGGCGCGGCTGAGGTTGTTCTCGGGCACGTTTTGATAGACGACAAGATCATGGAGAAACGATCAGGTCGGCTTCGACTGTGTGCCCTTGTGAGCCATCTCTTTCGGCTTCATAATGTGCGCACGCTGCTTGGATCACGGCTTCTGAGGCAAAAGACCGGATCGAAGTCCTCAGGCGTAGCCCAAATCTCTCTTGGACACAGCTTGAACGTCATGGTCATGGATTGTGATCATGCCGCCTGCAGCAGTCATTGATGACTGTGCCCTTACGAGCCAGTTACGATGGCTGTGGGTTGTCTGCGCACTTTGTAGGCAACGACCGATGAGCTCGAGGTCTGGTCACCAACTGACGGCGCCATGCTGCTACAGCTAGTTCGATCTTGAGCACTAGTCGAACGACACAACCATTGTGTGACCGAGCCCGCCACAGTAGTCATTGGAGTCTGTACCCTTGCCTGTCTGTCTTGGAAGAAGAGCCCTGAGGGCTTGACCTGGTTGAGTGAACTGGGAGTGAAGAAGAGGAAGTCAGCGGCAGTATCAACGACTCAAGATTGAGCTGAGCATAGGTAGGAAACGTGATACTTACCGAAGGACTGAGCTGAGGCACAGCTCGCAGCAGCAGCAGCAGCTTTTGAGTCAAGATCGAGGCAGCCACTGAGGCGACGTCGCAGTCGTCGGCCGTCAACGACGCGTTGGTGTGGTCTTCGCGGCGATGGTGAGTATGCTCTGTTCCCTGGTCAGCTGCGTTCTCCTCTCGGTCACCTGTGTCGACTTTACCGTCGTGTTAATTGTAGCCGCCCAGGTAAAGCTGCATCGCATGACCTCAAGCGAGTAGCCCTTACTGCTGACGGCGAGTCACATCTAGGCTTGGAGGTAGGTGGACTCTTCATTGCTCTTGGAATAGAGAGGAAGTAGTGAAAAACGATACGACGCATGAAGCTCAACGGAGAGGCGAAGATCGATTGGATCCGGAGATGCTGGTGGTGGGAGAGTGAGCGTGAGGAAGCGGAGCGAAGGTGAAGGAAAGGCAACAAGCGAGAAGCTAAGACGGACGTTTGTCATTGTCACGACCCACGAGGGAGGTCCATTCGTGCCTGCCAACAACGTCGATGATTGCAACGCATGTGATCATCCGCACGAGCGCAACGAGTGTCGATCGTACGCGGGAGGAACGACATATGATTGTATCGTTCCGAGGGAACAGACGCATGCACGTTTGACAGAGCATCGGGATCGTTGAGTAGTGGGTCGGTCGATCGTGATCAGCGGCGAGACACAACAGCGACAACAATCGGTCAATGCAACAGCTTGAGATCGAGACAGAGCACGCAAAGCCTTAAGTAGTAGGGTCAGTAATGGACGAGCCTAAGCGTCGGTACATCTCAGTCATACAGCTAAATGTTTCATAGAAGTATCTTGCCCAACGTCGGAGATCATCAGTGTTCAAGCAGTGGCCAAACTTCACGATGTCAACGAAGTCATCGCAACGAACGATCGCGAGCGATGGAGTAGGCGCCACTCCCACATCAGAGTCGGACGTACAGTGCGATGCGATCATATGTTATAGATCTTGCAGGTGCCGCCTATAGGGACCGCCGTCCCCAATACCCGTTTCGTGAGAAGCAGGTGATTGGGTTGCAGAGTCACCACTCTCTTAAGCCCGATACTTCAACGGGGTATCGATATGATCGCGGAACGAGGCTGGGAGCGGACGCGGCGAGTAGCTCGAGAGCGTCACGGACGGACATCATGTCAACTAGAGGGCGGAGATGGCATCATGTGGGACAAATGCAATGAGCGAAAATACGGAAGCATAGTCAAGTACTGGGAGCCAAGCTGTACAGTATCTACCATCGGGTGCGATATTTACATCTTCGCAGTGCGTTCTCCAGTATACCACCTCTCAAAATTTCTCCTCAGCCGTCGCAACCCCAAACCTCTCCGCGATGACGATCCACTCAGCGACAACAAGTGCCGTCCTCATAGCCCCAGGATCACCCTTCTCCCCAAGCCCCTTCTCAACCAAATCCCCAACCTTGCTCCAGTCCACGAAACCCAATTGCCCCACCTTCTCCTTCGTCATCAGGCCCTTCAAGAGCTTATGCAACGGCCCATCTCTGGGCCAAGTAGTAGGCGCGGAGTACGGATGCTTCTTCCGCTCATACAGCTCCTTCGTGATAAAAGGCTTAGCCGCCTCACGCAAGATCCACTTCTCACGGAAGCGCTTCTCCTCAGGCATCCAGCGCAGCTTGACACTGGGAGGCAGGCCATTGATATACTCGGTCAGCTTATGGTCGAGCAATGGCGTGCGAGCCTCGATGCTATGAGCCATCTCCGTGCGGTCGCCGAGACAGGTGAGGAAGATGTTTGCGAGATGGCCTTTAGACCAAATGTACATGGCTGAATGCAACGGGTGCCAGGAGTTGAGGATCTTGGCGCGTGTGGCACCGTCGGCGTTGTTGGCGATGGTGCGCTGGGGATCGGAGAGGCCGTATGCCTTGTCGGTCCAGGGCGCGAAGACTCGGGGCAAGAAGGCGGCCATGGAGGAGATGGTGGAGATGTTGTTTAGCATCTTACGAGAAACGGAGGAGCCGCGCGCGGAGGTGTCGGCGCCGACGGAGTCATAGTAGGCTTTTGCTGCAGTCTCAGCAAGATCGAATTGCTCGAGGCGCTCAGGCTCCGGGAGCGTATTGTGGACTTGATAAGCATTGTCAGGCTCGCGGAGGTAATCATCGAGATACAGCGGGTAGCCAGCGAAGTGCTCGTCGGCGCCTTCGCCAGTAAGAACGACTTTGTAGCCGCATTCGCGAGGTACTTCCGATAGGGCGAACTTGCCGACGAAGTTGAGGTCAGGATTGTGGTGCTCGGCGTGCCAGACTGCGTCTTCGAAACGCTCTGCAAGTGCGGCTTCGTCCATGAGCTTCTTCTCGTACCTCACACCTAGCCACTCTGCAGTGCGATTCGCGATTGCAGACTCGTCGAAGCCGGATCCTTCGTCGAACGCGATGCTGAAACAACAGACACGGCTACTAGCCGGTTGTGATCCGAGAGCGACGCCTTCGGTCTTGACGAGGTGGGTGACCATGCCTGCGATGACTGAAGAGTCGATGCCACCAGACAGGTAGATGCCGATCGGCACATCAGCCCTCAATCGCAGCCGGATAGCCTCCAGCAACTTCTCCCTGACTCCCTGGATCAATTCCTCAGGCGTACGCGGATCCGGCAAGTTTTTGTCAGGATATGTCATGTCCCAGTACTGCCTCTGCTCCATGTGCCCGAAGGCCGTGCAGGTCAAATAATGCCCTGGACGGATCTTGCCAACACCAGCGAAGATGGTCCGCTCATCATGGTTCCACCCTGCGTCCTTCAAGCTCCGCACATCCCACTCCGGCTTCCAGCCAAGTGGAAGGAACGCCTTCATCTCAGCTGCGATAAGCATGCGTTTGCCACCATTGCCATCCGATTGCACAGTCCAGAACAGTGGCTTGATACCATAGCGATCCCGGACGGCGATGAATGTCTGGTGCTCTTCGTCATATAACACGACCGCGAACTCCCCGCGTAGATAGTGTACGAAGTTGAGGCCGTGGTGGAGGTACAGCGCAATCACGATCTCGCTATCGCTGCGGCTGCTGAAGACGTAGTCGGTCGTTGACTCGATCTCCTTACGAATGCGGTCATAGTCGTAGAATTCTCCGTTGACGACTGCATGGATCTTCTTGGCTGGGGAGTGGAAGGGCTGGGCGCCATCAGGGCTTAGATCGTTGATGGCGAGGCGGACATGGCCTAGGGCTACAAGGAAATGATGTTAGTTCTGCCAATGCTTATGGGTAGAACAGGACGTATACCAGAGTACCAACTCTGTTGTCGTCGCTGAGCCAATGGCCGCGAGCATCTGGCCCACGATGCTGGATCTTGTCAAGAGACTCATTGAGCTCTGTGACAATCTTCTTGCGCTCGAGGGTGTGCGTGTCGCCGTTTGTATGGATATGGCCGTCCGCCTGATGGTAGGTCGTGTCGTGCCCTCGCAGAGCTAGGATGCAGGAGATGCCGCACATGTTGGCGGTCAATCCTCTGCGCTAATGCTAGGAAGTAAGATACGCTGATAGGTGTAGTAATGTATCGAGGTGATGTCGTGGTAAGCCCGCCAAAAAATCAAGTCGAAGTCCTCAAGCACGCGATCCTCCCAATGGAAGCAATGTCAACACTCCCAACGTGCCTGCAATCGACAGGAAGGCGAAGCCACGCAGGTCCCCTATGGTCACCGCAACTTCCAGTACCAACTTCTCATCAGCCTACTTGTGCCGCTTAAGATATACATCCCACTTATCGAAGTCAACGATGTGGTAAAGATAAGCTTGCCGCTTCCAGGTCATCAAATACCTCAATGGCCGGCAACTAGTGAGACTAGTTCGAAAGACGTGACGTTCAAAAAGCAGGACCCGCCCCCACGTTTGCGGGTTTGTGACAAGCTCGACGGCTCAGCCGGGCACATGGCAAAGCTTCGATCGCCTATCATGTTGCCATGCCTGTTTTGGGATGGATGGCAGGGTATTGCGTGACAAAACTGGGCCGTATCGGTCACGCATGGCATCGAAGGAATGACAAGGATCACGAGATGCGGCGAGAGTAGTTCGACCCTTGACTACATACCTATCGCTAAAGTGTGGCAAAGTAGTGATACATATACACATAACTCCCTTTTCCGCTGAAACCCCGCCAGTGGAACATCAAGTGCTTTTGCCGGATGGCGAGGTCCTCCAGAGTCCTCTACTTCCTTCGCTGCTGCATGCTCAAGATTTGCACCATTCTGACGAAAATGTTGATGAAGTCGAGCTCCAGGCTAATGCTCTCATTGACCACGTCCTTCGATCGGTACCCAGCCTGTGCTTGTCGTGCGTGTGATAGGATCTTCTGCACATCATACAGCGTGAAGCCACAGAACACTGCCAGCCCGCCGTATAGCCAAAGGTTCTGCGTGAAAGCCAGCGACCTCACAGCCGTCACAGGAAGAACCAGCGGCGCAAGTCCAGAGAGTGCTACTACAGCCACGCCAGCCAGCAGAGGTGCTCCGAGGTATAGGTACTTCTCCTGCTTCGCTGTGGCGCCAACGAACGCAATCGAGCCCATGACGCCCACTGTGTACAGACCAGCACGTGCTAGTATCGCCGGCGAGAAGAAAAGCATAGGACTCAACAGCGCAGCTTGCGTGAGGTTGAAAGCCGTCCATGCCGAGTACTTCACAAGGTAGTTCTCCGGCTTCGTGTTGTAGCAGATCATCATGCTCCCGATGCTCCCCACCAGTCCAATACCCAGCACAAGCCACGGATTGGCAGCCATGAGCCTATAGCTCCATCCGTTCGTGTGTAGTGCCCGCGCCGCAATTCCAATGATCCCCACACCCAGTCCAGTGTGCAAGAACGTGTCGTTCAGATACTCGCGCTCATATGCTGGCATGCCGCCATCTTCTCGTGTCTCGCGGTTGAAGATAAGGTTCAGAGCAAGGATGGAGCCGCCGAAGATCGCGCCACCGTAGATGAGGCGTTGGGTCAGGTTGCCCTGCTGGAGAGGATTTACGGGGGCTTGAGTCTGGTATGTTCGTCTCGATGACTGACGAAATGCGTTTTGAAAAGGATTTTGGGTTGTGAGGGTTCGCAGGGGGGCGATGGGCTGCTTGGAGACGAGTTGCTGCGCGGGTGCTTGCGCCTGGGTCTGGAAGCTCCGGATGGCGGATTGGGACACTTTTGGGGCCTGTTTGATGGCGGAGGCGAGGGCGAAGGGCCGCCGTAGGATGAACGCCATGATGAGGATGTGTCGCAGTAGGAGTGCGAGTATGAAAGGAGTTGCAGATGCTAAGACACGATGGCAAAGGCTACGACACTCACGTTACCTTGAAGCAGCACGGAAGTGGCGGGTTGGCAAGCCGAACGAAGATCATCGAAGATGCCAAGCCTTCGATCATTCACTTCTATCTCGCTTCATGCTCGACTTCTCTCACCTCATCTCCCACTTCAAGTCTGCTCGCATCGTGCACGCCATGCATCGGTCGACCTGCCTTTGGAGGGCTTAAGGCAGTGCCGATGTTGTACCATTCCTTGAACTCCTCGGCCATCGCTCACCCGGACATGCTTTGCGGGGCACCAATGACTGGCGGGGCAATGCAGCTCGAAGAGTTTATGTTCCTCGCGTGAGGTCTAAGAGACGCGGCTGTGACTGGTCGTTCAACATTCTCGGTCTGCTGTTGATGAGTCTCCCTTGATCATCTTCTTGCTTTGCTTCTGTCCCTTCACAATCGCACTTCTGCAGCTGTCTTACATCCCTGCCTAGCATTGTTCATTTCCTTGAAGTATCCCGACGAGTAACAGGGACCATGGACCCCTCGAACCTCGAGAAGCAGCGCGAGCCAGAGACTGCTCGCTACCTTGACTTCCCCAACTCCAAACCCGGCTCCGGCCTGAACAAGTTCTCCTCCACCCTGACCCGCGAGCATGATTTCCCCGCCGCCCAAGCCATGCTCTACGCGGCCGGCGTGCCCAATCGCGAAGTACTCAAGACGTATCCACATGTTGGTATAGCCTCAGTCTGGTGGGAAGGCAACCCTTGCAACACCCACCTGCTGGATCTTGGCAAGGAAGTGAAGCGATGCGTGGAGAAGCAGAACATGCTCGCGTGGCAGTACAATACTGTCGGTGTCAGCGATGGAATCACCATGGGCGGAGAGGGCATGCGATTCAGTCTACAAACTA
>JAVRRP010000872.1:0-13173 GCA_036872775.1 Oleoguttula sp. CCFEE 5521 | reverse complement strand
GCTTGTCGCGTGGCCAGTCATCGCGCTCTGCACGCTGTTAGCAATTGACCTCCTGAACACCTCAAGCTCAGCGCTACGCACCAAACACCTTCTCCTTGTGCCCAGCAAAGTCAATCGTCTTTGCGCCTCTCGACTGTTGCTGGAAAGTCGCAGTCGCAGTCTTCGCTGCCGGCAGGAGAGTAGGTCTGCTCGCAGCGTTGACAGCGGACACGAATGTCCTCTGTTGCACGCGCGGTGCGCTCAGCTGCTTCAATGAGCTGCGGAGAGCTCGGGATGCATTTTTGGAAGCCATTGTGTCGTTCGTAGGGGAGGCGGAGGTGTTGCGATAGGTCTTATGCAGTGTATTGAATGTTTTGTGACTGGAGAACACACTTTTCCCACTGTGATGACCCTGCTGCCTGAGGCATTATTCTTGGCAAAGCTAAGTAAGCTAGCAAATGCCATCATCGACTTCAGATGAGCACGAATCCCTAGCCATGCCCATATCTCTCCTTACTAGCAGCCAAACCGTGCCATGTCCGCCACCGCTAGTCCACTACTGCTCAGCCTCACGGAGCTTGAAGATGTCGAACAGGCTCCCCCTCTTCTCAGGCTTTCCCGTGCCCAAGTTCCGCGAGCGCCCCTTCGCCTCAAATGCCGCATTGCTCTTGGAGCGGCGCAGCGACGGAGGAAGATTGCGACGAGTCTGGTACTGTCAGTAAGATGATACATACAAGGAATGGGCGAGGATGAGAACCAACCTTAGGACGCTTCTGCTCCTGTTCGGACTCTCCAGTCGCCTTGCGATCCTCGTCAGTCTGCGTGACATCGCGATGGTGGACATGCCCGTGGCCGTCCGTATACTCCGTCGTGGACGTCGCTATGTCGCCATGAACGTCCCCAGTGCGAATAGCCATTTCGGTGGCCACACCAGCGTCGGGACCGTCACCGGCAGGGATGACACCAGTCGACATGGGAACATCTGTGCCTGATGCTGTAACGAGAGAAGAGGTGGTTTCATAATTGGCGAGGGAGGAGACTGACGCCGGGTCTTGGCCTTCGGTGTCTTCAATATCCCTACTGTGAGCGCTGACCGAGCGGACTGCAGGCAGCTCGTTGTCGTTGACCGCATCGGCGCCACGAACAGCCTCAGCCGCACTGTCTTCGCCGCGTGCGTTGACACGTGGCGTGACGGCCGGGGAGCTAGCGGTCTGCGTTGGGGAGGAAGCCAGTTGAGTTGGGATCTTGACGTAGAGGCTTTCTAGAGTCGAAGCTGCAGAAGGGAAAGACGGATGCTGCGCTTGGTCGGACATCGCGTTGTCACCGGAATGAGCAGTGGTGGTGACAGCGCCAGTCAATGCGGCAGCAGCATGTGCGAGGATAGGGGATGTGGTGGTGTGGGCAGCAGAGGAAGTGGCCGGACTTGTGACGTTGATCTTCGTACTGTCAGCTGATGAGTGTCTGTCCTTCGTGGCTTGGTGCACGTCGGCAATAGCCAGAGGTAGGTCTGCCGATGATGCAGCATACGTCGTGATGACATCGAGGTCAGACGCATGAACATTAGAGGAAGCCGGTGTCACACCGCCGTTGTAAGTACCGTCATCAGTCTTCGTCATCTTTGCGGTTCTAGCTGTGATATGGCTGACTGGAGTATGATCGTCCGCCGTCCCGTGGGATTTAGTGTCAGTGCTGCGCAGCATCGCAGCGCTGATCGCCGTGTCGAGCGCAATCGTCGCAGCAGCGCTTTGGGCGGTGCTGGAAGCGAGACCATCGCCATGGTCTGACCCCGAGTCCTCGTCCAGATCTGACACGGAGGCGCTACTCAATCTCTCCATCACCGCCTCTTGCATATTGTACAGGCTGTTACGCACCTGGTCGTACCGGCTGCTTAATTCAGTACCATGCTCCGCCGCTTGCTCCTCCAAACGATCCAGAACTTCCTCGCAACGGTCCCACCAGAACGTACGGTCTTCATATCTACTATCGTCGCATGTTGTCGCGAGGAAGAGGTAGACATTGGCGAGGTCCTCTTTTAGCATGGCCGGCTTGACGAAGAGTGCGAAGCACGCGTCCTCAAGTTCTTTGTATTTGAACTTGATCATAAGCTCGTTCTCCACCTCTTCAACAAGCTGCGCGAGCTCAGCGGTATCTTCGCAAGTCTCGCACCTACGAAGAAGATCCGACTCCGGGCCTTGAGAAGCCATGTTGTCGATGGGTGGCTGAATGCGCACAATATTAGCGACTTTCCTCTACTGGACGGTTAGTAGTGAATACGAACACCGCTGCTTTAATGTGGGCTCAGCTCCCGACTAAAACCGTACCTATACAGGATCAGGAGGCACGGTATCTCCGTGGTGGCGCAGATCGATGCTGTCTGCTTCGAGTGTAAGTCCAGGTGCGTAAGAAGCTTCTGTCTAAGACAGGTGAACGAAATGGGTGAAGGTGAGTGCGGGATCTCCCATTCTCCCTGATCGACACAAC
Organism: Oleoguttula sp. CCFEE 5521; assembly: GCA_036872775.1. Taxonomy (NCBI): domain Eukaryota; kingdom Fungi; phylum Ascomycota; class Dothideomycetes; order Mycosphaerellales; family Teratosphaeriaceae; genus Oleoguttula; species Oleoguttula sp. CCFEE 5521. The sequence continues at coordinate 10,713 of JAVRRP010000872.1, read as the reverse complement.
AACAACACCAAGCTTTTTCTTTCCGCTCAGCCCCCCACTGCAAACAGATGCAAATTTCTCCAAAGTCCAGACGCTCCACCGACACTGGGGCAACACACACTTTACATCTCCATATCTTACCAACGATCACAATAAGTTACACACGACAAGCTCCGACTATCAACCATGGCGGCCGTCGCCCCAGGAGGCATGCCGCCACCTCCGCCGCCACCACCACCCGGCAAGCGCAAACCCACCTCGAAGGCAGCACCACGCCCCTCTAAGAAACTCATCACATGTCCGGGCTGTGATGAAGACCGAAACCTCGAGGAATTCCAGGAAATCTTCGGTGGTGGGCGTCACACACTGTGCACGCACTGTCTCAATAGACAAGCCGGGACGCCTCAAGGTGCTGATGGCGATGTTGAGATGGCCGATGGGGAAGATGCGTCAGAGGAGGGTGCATCAGGAGATGGCAACGGCAGCGCCGATCCCGATTCGAAGAAATGCATTGGGAAGTGCCAAGAAATCCTCACACTTAACTCATTCCCGGGGATTGGTCGCGACCGTGGCGACACGTGTAGGAAGTGCTGGAGCGCCGAGGTCAAGGTCGCCAGGCGCAAGGCTGAGAAGGAGGCCAGGGCGAAACCTCTGAGCGCCGACGAAGAGGGGAAAAAATGCAAGGGCAAATGCCAGCAAACTCTCCCTCTTGACTTGTTTCCCTTCTTGCCACATTCTGGGACTGGAAAGGCAAGCACTGTCCGTCAGGACGTGTGTAGGAAATGCAAGCATGCAGAAGCATGCAAGGCGGCTCGATCCAAGCGTTCTACTCCCGATCCCACGGCTCAACAAGCGGATACTCTGTCTGCGGTAAGACAGACGGGCTCATCAGCCCCCGCTACCGACGCAATCATTCAACCCGGATCGCGAGAGATTGAAGAACGGCCTGGGAGGAAGCGCCAAAGACTCGTGTGCGGAGGTTGCGGAGGCACATTGTACGGAACCTTGATGTTCAAACACCCCAACGGCGTTGACAAACTCTGTCTCGCCTGCGGATACAGACGTGGGTGTGCGGAGGAGTACGCCAGACTTCGCACAGCTCCCATAGTTCCAGGTTGGGAAGACGAGAACTTCCTTCTGCCAACTTCAGGCATTGCTCGTGGTGCCGTGATGCATCAAGATGTTGCCTCCGCAGAAGCGTCTTTCGCCTCGGACGATGCAAGACTCCGCTATCGTCGTGGCCCTAACTACTGGCACATGGGATCCGATCATTTATACACACTTCGCACGGGGAGAAATTTGCGCGGGGCCGGAACTCGCAAAGACATCAATCTGCAGTTACTTCAACTCGCAGACGCTGAGCAGGGTTTGCTACCCGTTCCCCGCCCACTGCCATCACGATATCACGCTATGTATATGCCTGTGCTGCGTTCAACGGCTCGACAAAAGAAGCACTAGCGAGTCGAGCTGGCTCCCGAAAACGACGACAATCCCGATCTCGACACCACCGACCTCAGGGAGTCCATGATTGCGCACTGCCTGCTCTACGATGCCCAGGAGAACATCTCCTACTGGGCTACGATGGACGAAACGTCTCGCCAGGCTCTCATCGACATCTTGCTAGACGACCTGACCACAACCCTTGGTCTCCGTGAGCAGGGCATCAGAGCACATAAGCTGCGCAATCGGACATTGTTTGGGGAGCCAATAGGCGCTCTTCGCAGCGTCCAGGTTGGCGGCCTCACTGGTATCACTGGCACCGACTCTGCGCTTGAGGCACTTGATGCTCAGGTCCGCAACCACAGAGTGAGTCCTAACCCAACATCATCACTTGGTTGGCTATGCGGCGTTCGCGCCTTATCGGACTCACTGCACGATTTCCGTCGGCGCGATGCTCGCCTCAACAACCGCGGACCGCCATCCCAGATCACGCACGAAGAAATGATGCGCCTACTGTTCCAAAACTGGGACGCAGAACAGCAATACGAGGCAGGTCAGCAAGTCACGCCGACGCCGGAGTACGAAAACTTCATCCGCCGCACCTACTACGATAGTGTTGGGGCGGAGAACTTTCCTCTACTGCGCAATGAGATGCTCGCGATGAATAACCTAGACGCCGATCAGCTACAGGCTGTGCTCACGCTGCTTTACGAGAACCGCACTCTTCGTCATCACTACCAGCTAGGCGTGATCGCTAGCGCCCACGTTCGGGAAGCCAGCGGTGAGCGTCCGGCTCAAGAAGTCGCTCCTTGGGTTCGCTTTGTCAATGATTTTGTGCCGAACGAGAACGCTGCAGGCGGCAACCAACGCCCAATCCTGTTTGTACACAACAACATCGCCTTTGGTGGTGGCATCTACAATCACTTTGAGGGCATGGTCGAGAGTGGCGATATCGATAGCATATATGGCTGGGGAATGTACATTGGTGGCGCTGAGGAGATAGCGGCGACGAGATTGTATAATGCAGCGTTCATGGGTTTGCAGGCCGAAGAGACTGCAGAGGAAAAGGCGACGAGACTGCGACTGAACGTTAACGATATTGCTAGGAAGCAAGCACGGAAAGCACGCCAGGCTTGCGCGCCTTGCCGTAAGCGCGACCAGAAATGCACTGGTGACGCAAAGGCTGGTTCGCCGTGCCCGGAGTGTACAGAAGTCGGGACAGTGGACGACTGCGAGTGGCCCAATGTCACTATCAATCCAGGTTTCATCGAGGGGGTGCCAACGGAAGAGTCACTCCGCCGGTTCGACAATCCACTTCGCCCCGAGAACTTCGTTGCCAACCAGTGGGCTGTCGACCCTCCTACCGACGAGGAGCACTTTATCAGCATCTTCGTAAATCGAGCTTCAAGCCACCCTGGTGCTGCGGGCATCAACACCATCGCACTGGATCAGCAACAGACCATGGTGCGATACAATAACATGCTGAATGGAGGTTTAGCTAACCCGATCGGCAATCATCCTGAAGGCACAAGGCCACTCGGTGTTGGCTCTGTCATGCGTAAAGCCCGGTTCGTCTTCGCTCGACATGGGGCAAGGGCAGTTCCTACAGCCGTAGGTAATGTCCAGGATCCGGCAGTCCTTCGCATGGTGGGCTTGATCGACGAGTTGTTTGGCAAGCTTGTGCCAAACCACAACCCACCGGCCGAGATTCAGTTCGTACTTGGTGGCTTAGCTGGGTACAGTGTTGGTGTCATGCACTGGGGAAGCCGCACAGGCGGATTCTTCCACTACGTCTCCACGCTAGATCCGCAGCTTGCTGACCGGATCTTCATCGTTGTGCTGGCCGAGCCGCCCGTTGTTGATGGGGTCGCAGCCACCTCGCTCCAAGGCGTCACCGGCGTCACTGTTCCAGGCTGGCAGTTTCACGGCAATAAGTTCCTGCATAAGGTGAAGCTAGCAGACCTAGTCGATCGCTACGAGCACAGGCAGGCTACCGCACTCGCATTGGCCTTCAATCTTGCACCGCCGCCACCACTCCCGCACATTCAAGCTCACGCGCTTCCGAACCTGGACATGGTCATTGATGCGATGGGAGACGAGGAGGACTGGCGTTCTGGCAGACTGGACGCCATGACGGTACCTGCCGATGTCATTGTGTACCAGCGGAACAACAACCGCAACGCGCCGATGAATTGAACGAGCAATGCACGTTACATTAGGTATGCATGATAGGGCACTCGCCGGTACATCGCGCTAGCTGACACGAACGACAGAATGCACGACGTCAGGATACTTTACTTGGACCAACACACGACAGGCGGTAGGATATGGTCAGCAGCATGAGAGCATTCGGGCGTAGCACAGCATGAGGGCATTGTCCCGATACTGAGTCTAGGTTTCCTTCAGGCATTCACAGCATTGTCAAGATGTGCATCGTGCGAGGTGTGTCTACGGTGGATGGGCTAGAAGATGGTGCTTCGAGTAGAGGTCCCGTTCAAGGGGATGGTCGAGAGGACGATATGTCCGGAAGGGACCGGGATTGACGAAAAGTATACTAGCCTACATCGAAAGACCCTCTCCTTCACCGGCCTCTACTTCGCACGCTGAGCTTCATGATGACCGGCACGCACATCAATCGCATGCGCAGCGAGACAACACGCCTGTGCCTGCATGTCGTCGTTCCCAGTCAGGTATTCGGGAGAGAATGCGACAGCTTGCCTGTCTCACGTTCATGGGCGAGATCGAGTAGAAATGGCAGACATCACAACCGTTCCTTCTTTGCTTCGACAAGCCGTACATTCACTCACTGGCATGTCCAGTCGCAGGAGATGAGACATCAGAGCGCGGCTTGCGCACTGCATCACCATGCCCGCAACAGCGAGGCCAGTCGATGAGTCTCGCATTGACCCTCTGCCTCCAGTACGCAAGCGGTAAGGACTCAAGGCATGTATTGTACTGGACCTCCAATCTTCTTGGTCCATGTCTACTTCATGTCTCTCGTTAGTCGCCTCTTCATATGTAGTCCTTCTTGCTAATTACCGCACTTGCTTCCCACACGCCGGCCAAGAAGTTAATATTTGGCCTCCACTCGCTGAGCGCTTCGTCACCTCGCGAGGGAAAGCTACAGTAGCCCGCACAGCCAGGTTTCGTTCTCGACACATCCGGATGGTGCAGTATGATCAGCTCGATGCGTCAAGTCTATGCCAATATCGCCGTGCTGTACCTGCATATGTCGCATACACGGCACCAGCCGAGCCAGTACCCTCTGCTTTGTAATGCACTCATTAGTTTCGTCCGGGACAGCAAAGCCCACTGAAGCAGTGTGCACATGCACAAGAAGCATGATGATTCTCGAGAGTGGAGCATTGACATAAAACCACCGGACATAGCTGGTTACATAATAGTCCTCCTCGCGCAGTTGTCCCCTTTGGGACATTCAGTACAAGCTACAGTAGTCAGCTATGTGAATGCAAGGTCCATAAGGTCTGCTATGAGAACGACTATAAGTTGCTCGCAGGACACTCACTGGTAAAAGTCCATCTCGCACATCTCCCATCAGTTCCTCTCTCGCTACAATGGCCTCCAAGCTCATCGTCGTCGTCGGCGCCACAGGCTCCCAAGGCAGCGCAGTCATCTCCTACGTCCAGTCCCATGAACCGACCTGGTCTATCCGTGGCCTGACTCGGAATGTCTCCTCCGAGGCATCCAAAGCCCTAGCCTCCAAAGGCGTCGACATGGTCGCAGCCAACTCCAACGACCTCGCCTCCCTTCAATCGGCTTTCAAAAACGCAAACTACATTTACGCCTACACCGACTTCGGCAGCATTATGGGCGACTGCATGGGCCGCTTTGCCAAAGGCGAGGTCTCAGCGCCGATCGGATTGGAAGCTAACAAGATCGAGCAGCAGCACGGGCGAAATATCGCTGATGCTGCTGCAGGTGTTCCGGAGCTGGAGAGGTTGGTGTTCAGCTATCAGGCTAGTGTCGAGACGTTGAGTAAGGGGAAGTATACCAAGTCTTATCACTTCGAGGCGAAAGCTTCGATTGCAAAGTATATGCTCGCGCATGAGGGACTGAGAGGCAAAGTGTCGCTGTGTCAGTTGGGGGTGTTCAACACGAATGCTGTCAAGCTCCCAGACTTCTTCGGCATTCGAAAGGTAAGTCCATCAACACCGCAGGACCACAATGCGGAGACACTAATCCTGCGCAGCAAGCCGATGGCACAGCCCTCTGGTCTCCACCACTCGCCGCCGATACCTTGCTCCCTTGGATCGACATCGAAGCAGATCTCGGCAGCTACGTCACGGCCTTGATCGCCGCACCTCACGCGCCCATCGAGGTCTTGTGTGTGAGCGAGTGGCTTACTGGCGTCCAGTGGCTGGAGCTATGGAGCAAGCACACCGGGATCACCGCTCGCTACGAGGCTTCCGATGGCATTCACAAGGCTGTGGAGTCTACTGGAATCATGGAGCAGATGTCGCAGACGATGCGGTTTATGGATGAGTTCGGGATGAAGGTGCAGGAGCCGGGGGTGTTGATGCCGGAGGATGTGAGTTATTCGTGTAGATCTTGCCGTGATCGGGAGAATGCTAATCTATTTGCTAGCTTGCGAAGGAGGGCGTGGCCGTGCAGCAGACCAAGGTGGCGGAGTATATTGCGAGGGAAGACTGGTCGAGTATTGTTGGTTGATGAGAGTCTAGCATGTATGCGCGAGGAGACGATCTCGCGCCCGAGGTACGGAATTACACAGCATTTAGATCAGACACGCTATTAAGACGGCCAAGATGCCACTCAATCCGCCATTCACGCACCCCGAGATTGTGAGTGCTCCCGCAGCGGAAGCAGCTGAGGCAGTCGCTGTCGATGACGCGCTGCTCGTCGCTGTACCCGTGTCAGAAGATCTCGTAACGCTCGCTGTCTGTGCGGCAGATGTGGTCGTCGACGAAGTCCCAGGCGTGACCTTGACCTCATAGCTCACCGACACGTCTTTGTCGTTTGTCCATCCGAGGAAGTGGATGTCGCCGTAATCCTCCTCCAAATCCACCGACGCAGTCGCTTTGCCGCCAGTGCTCAGCGCGCTGACATTTGCGAGATACTCGCCATCGTCGTCCACGATCGCGCCGGAGATGATGCTGCCTTGCGAGATGTCGTAGTCGAGGGTGTAGGTCCCTGGCGTGTCTTGGTCTTGGGTGAGGTCGATGAGTAGGGCGTTCTGGAGGCTGTGATTGCCGAACAGGGATGCAGCCAGTAGAGTCGTGTTGCCGCTCTGTTGCAGTACACCGTTGGGTTCGGCACGTCTGTCCAGCCTTCTGCGCATATACTTCGAGCAGTCGATATTCTTCAACACAATCCGATACTGCCCTCCTCTCGCAAGCTTGCCGAGTCCTATCTGCTCGGACAGCCAGGAGTTGTAGTACGTCCCCTGCCAGTCATTCTGCCACGACGGAACACACATGATGTTGGCGCCACTACCGCCTTCATCCGTGCTGGCGAACGGAAATTCATCACAGTTCGTGCCAGGTGGACAGGTGATCCTGTTAGGCCCAGCACAGCCTGCAGCCCGTCGATTTGACGCTTTGGCTCGTCGCAACGCCGGGCCAGTGTCTTTCTTCAGAGTCACGATCGCAGAGTTCGGATCAGTTGTAGAAGAGCTGCCAGCGGTGCCTTTGCACATGTTCTCGTAGATCTCGTCGAGGAAGTCTTTGGCGTAGGGGAAGATCAAAGAGGGAACGCACTCCTCGGCGCAGAAGTAGTCGCCATCTTCATCTACGCAGCACTGCGCCTCTGGAGCGCATTGATGGTCCGTGCCACAGCAGGTCCAACCTTCATCCGCACAGCCAGCGCCATTGGAACAGCATGTTTGGCTGGCGGCGCATACACCATTACTACCACAACATGTCTCGCCGATCCTGGCGCACTTCCTAGAGGATGATGTTAGCGCTTGCACACTCGTTCGGCGATGGTCTACGTACGAGCTGTTCGGGCAGCAAGTAGAGCCGTCAAGACAACTGCCCGAGCTATCAGCGCAGCAGTATGAGCCTACTGGTGCGCAGCTACTCGACGGGAGACAGCATGTCTCGCCGATCGAGCAGCCGTGAGCGTTATCGTTTTCGCAGCAGAAGGTGCCTGCTATGGCACAGTGGATACCATCTGCACACTGCGATGTGTTAGTGCGATCATATCACCACAGCAAGGACTTGGGGCTCGTACCGGCGTGGTACCAGGTTCGCACTCGAGCTCTCTTTTCGTGACGTTAGCTAGATCAGCGAATGCATCGATACTGTCGAGCTGAAGGAACCCATCGATCGAACGGTCTTGAAACGCAAATACTGAAGAGCTTGCAAGCTGCTTTTGAGCCCCCGACGTTTGTAAAGAGGCGACTATGCAACTCAAAGCGAGGGACGTCAACAACAGCTTTGCCAAATGCCTAGCCATAGCAGCGGAATCGACTATGCTGGGGAAAGTCCGCACCACTTCAACAACGAGCAATGGCGTTTCGATATGGGCAGTAGTCCAGAGCAGTTAAATAGCAATGACTAGAACTGATGAGCGCGCCCGAGGCCTAACTGACCTCTCAGCCGTACAAGTACCACATCTTCACCATGCTTAGGCGACATGGAGTCACAACATCGTGGCCTGATCGCCAGGGGATCGACAACTGTTGTACGCTGAATTGGGCGCAACTATTGGTTCCCCTCAAGCCACAAGTCTTGGGTGTTATTTAACGAGTGCCTCGTCAAGACACCGGTGAGGCAGTGCTGATACAGCACTGCAGTATGCAGATCATGGTGACAACACTTCTGTTCCGAGCCAGCATAGTTATCTCGGCATGCAGCAGGCGGTTCGTCTGCGCGTATTGAAGTGTACAACGGCGCGTGACGGTGCTCGTGCCTGAGGCAGCAAGGCACCCAAGTTATCCGAAGGGCGGCCTCAATCTCCTTAGCCAATTGGATGTGGCTGCAGTTCAGGACTGAAGCACGGCGCACACTTGCTACGCGTAGCAATGCGACCACAAGTCTTCCTGCGCCTCATGCAAGGTGAGGCACGTCTGTGCGGCTGTGCCGTCGTCAAGAACTGCACACATAGTGGTAGCTCTTATTTCCTAAGTTCACTCTCCTCATCAGCCAGCACGTTTACCCCATCGACTCTATGTCGATGTAAACAGACATCTTCCACCAGTTTCGTTCGCAGGGCTATTCAAGGCTGGTCTGGCTGTGAAGCTGACGCACGCAACTGGATACCGACCTGGAATGTCCAAATCACCTGTCGAACCCGGCCCAACCGAGAGTATCGAAGCTTCGACAGATGAGCACAGGCCCCATACGAAGCTGACATCGCCTCTTCCTGATGTTACATCTTCGAAGAGGACATTCGATGTTTACGCACGACCTTTCGTTCCATACCAGTTCAAGTCGATCAACGACCTTCCAGCTCTGAACTATCCCAGCGAAGGCGTAACTTGGATCGAGTTCGCGGACTATGTACGAACATTTGCTGGTTCAGCATTCCTGCCCAAGGTCTCCTCTGGAGTGAAGTTCGAGGATGCAGCTGCCAAGCTTGCACGAAGCGAGCTTTGCGCTGAGAACTACCGATACTACTTCACCGATCTACTGGCACGCGAGGTTGACGCAGCGCGGGACAATTGCCTCGAGCACGCACTATACAATGTGCCACTACAACGAGCACGAAATGACCCGAGACCGTCTATGTATTGGCTAGATGTGCCTGGATTGACCGAGTCAACACTCCAGATCGAAGTTGGGGACCATGTTGCACTCCGCCAACTTTACGGGCAATATGCTCCAAATGCCGCGCCCCATGGCACCACTATACAATATGACGCCGTGGTTTGGGGAGTCCAGCGTAGTCAAGGTAGGGTCACTCTGAGAATCGACAACCTCTTCTGGCAGTTCGGGTTGTTCAATGTCTCCTTCTCGGTGCAGCCTTTCCGGATCAAAGCATTGCACACTGCTGTCTCAAGATCTCATACATGCTTGTCTGACGATAGCGATGGCTGGCTACGATCAATGATGTTCCCACGACCGGCTGACGGTGTGATGCAGCGAGCACTGGGTAACGGGAGATTTGACATCAAAGCTATCGATCCATTGCTGAACTACGAGCAGCTCAAGGCAGTGGACACTGTTGTGCACAGTGATTGGGGCACAGTACCGTACCTGATTTCCGGTCCGCCGGGGACTGGTAAGACGAAAACGCTAATCGAGCTGGCGTTGCAGTTGCTCCGTACCGATAGCGACTCGCACCTCATACTATGTGCGCCCAGCGATCCCGCATCGGACACTCTGACTTCGCGGCTGTTGCCCCATCTTAAGCCAAGGGAGCTTCTGCGGTTGCATTCCCCTTCTCGTAGTTTTGCGGAGGTACCAGACTCCCTTCTACCTTACTCATGCATCGACAATGGCACGTTCAGCCTTCCATCATTCGCCGAATTGATGAGATTGAAGATCGTGGTGGTCACTTGTCGTGACGCAGACATACTGAGTTCCGCACGAGTCAGCAATCGCGACCTGTTCCATCTCGAGCGGAGCATGATAGCGGCACTACATCCCGGGAAGAAGTACTCTGGTAAGAAGAACGAGGTGCCGAAGCTGCACTGGACTGCTCTACTCCTTGACGAGGCGGCTCAAGCGACTGAGCCGGAAGCTCAAATACCGTTGAACGTAGTCGCACCACCCTTGAGAGAAGATAATCGACATGCTACAACCTCACCGCTGGTTGTCATGGCAGGCGATCAACACCAACTAGGCCCGCGTACCTCCTCCAAGATTCCTGCTCTCCAGCTCTCACTCTTCGAACGCCTCTTCCAGCGCCCTCTGTACCGCGATCATCCCTTGGCACGCTCCTCCGGCACACAGCCTCGCCTCACTGCTTCAATGCTGCCCACGATACGCCCACCCTTCACGAACCTGATTCGCAACTACCGCTCTCACGCTGCGATCCTTGCCATTCCATCGAAGCTCTTCTATAACGATACACTCGAGCCCGAAGCCTCGAACACAGACTCACTGCTCTCGTGGTCCGGCTGGCAGGGCGCTCGCTGGCCAGTACTATTCGCCACCAATACCGCTCCAGACGAGATCGAGCGTGATGGAGGCGGCTGGTACAACATCGGCGAAGCCAATATGGCAATCACCTACGCCAAGTCTTTCCTTGCCGAACTGCTACTCAGCCAGCGAGAGATCTGTATCATGTCGCCCTTCGCCGCACAAGTCAAGCTGCTCCGCCGGCTCGCACGAGAGGCGAAGCTCTGGGATGTTAACATTGGCCCACTCG
>JAVRRP010000871.1:0-13181 GCA_036872775.1 Oleoguttula sp. CCFEE 5521 | reverse complement strand
GCCCCCCAATCTGCGTCGTACGATCACAGACCCCAGTGCGACCCACCCTCTCTGTACATATGCTACCAAGCTGTCAACTTCAGCCCTGCGAGAGACTCCACGGTGATGTGTTAATCCCACATGCGAGCCCATCTCATTTGTATTTTTTCCCAAGTCACATACTGCGCAAGAAGAGGCAAGCGACGTCAGGATCTACCTGGAGCGTGTCGTCTTCATCATGGCTCTCGACAGTGCCTTCCTGGCCGAACACACCATTCTCAGAGCAGTGGGCCTGAGTATCGCACTCTTCGCCACAGCATTCTACTACACCTTCGCAAGGGCATCTCTCCCAGCCAATTTACCACAATACACAACCGAGACATGGCCCATCATCGGCTGCATGCAATTCTTCACGGAGCGATGGAGTTTCTTCCAACGACAAATGGCAAAGTCGCCCACAGGTAATTTCACTTTCCACGCTGGCCATAAAGTGGTTGTCGCACTATCCGGCGAGGAGTCACGAAAGATCTTCTTCGACAACAGATAGCTTGCCTTCTCCGAGGGCTATGGACCCATGCTTGGTGGTGGCGCTGTCTCTACCTCCGAGAACGGCAAGACTGGAGACATCGAGGACTTCAGCGGTTACTTCAATCGACGACTCATCGCGATGCTTAAGGGCCCAATACTGGCGAAAGGTCTCCCGCAGATGCTAACAGATGTCCGGGCCACAATGGACAAGCTTGCGGCGAGCAAGGAGTGCGTCACAGATCCGTTCGACAGCATTTATGGCGTCGTGTTCCAACTCACCATGCGCGCTGTGGGCGGCAGAGAGATCGCAGACGATCCTGTAGTATTGCGAAAAGTCCTGCAGTACTTCGAGGCCATCGAGGGCACGGCAAAGCCCCTCAACATCATGTATCACTGGATGCCCACTCCAGCGAGGGCTTTGAGGACATACAACGGAGCGAAGCTTTACATGCTCTTCAAGAAGATCGTTGATGCGAGGAAGAAGGAGAATCGACGCGAGGACGATGCGCTGCAGTATCTCATTGACCAGGGCGACGACGTCGTAAACATCATAACATGTGAGTCACTTCCGTCATGAGCCCAATTGTGGAATCTCAACTTACAACATGCAGTCGTTCTTGGCGCGCTGTTCGCTGGGCAGCTCAACTCGGGAATCAACGCTGCCTATATCCTCGTCTACCTGTCCAACAATCCCGAGTGGCTGGGACGTGTCCATGACGAGGTCAACGCAGTAGCTTCGCAATACAATAGCGACACTTCAATTCCTCTCAAGACCAGACTTGCCGACGTGCCGATCACGGCCTGAGAAACTGAGTTCCCGATGATCGATCTTTGCCTGAAGGAGTCCATTCGCTTGCAATCGGCAGGCAATGCCTTCCGGAAGAATACCTCCAATACTGCTATCCCGTTGAACAAGAAAGGTACCGAAGTGATCCCACCCGGAGCCTATGTCACTTATGCTGTTGGAGATCTGAATTTCAACACGGATATCTACACCGACCCAGATCACTTTGATCCAGGCCGGTTTCTGCCAGACCGAGCGGAAGATCGCAGGCAGCATTATGGAGCCATGACTTGGGGTTTGTCGAGACATCCGTGTCTTGGCATGCGCTTTGCGAAATTGGAGAATAACTTGCTGACAGCGTTCTTCGTGGCGTACTTTGACGATCTTCATCTGGTGGACAGGAAGGGTAACAGTGCCAAGGTGCCGATGGTGAACAAGGAGAATCACACGGCGCAGAAGCCGGATGTTGAGGTGCTGTTGAAGTATCATGTAAGGCAGGACTGAAGGGAGCGTGTTCCTGATGTTGCGACAGAGCAATCCGGTAGATATCAAACAGGTTCATCGTGATGTTCGAGTAACGGATTTTAGTTGTATCGTCGGGTGTAGCCGCGCTAAGCGACACTCGATGGACGCGCCTGCTTCACGCGTAGCGTATATACCTCTTCGATCCAGTCGATTTTCCAGCCTTAACACATGTAATACGCCCATACTGACCGTCCTGATGATACTGGGCCGCTCAAATGCTCTAATGTAGGTGTATCCCTGAGTTGACGATCATGGCACTATCATCAGAGCAGCAGATCGAGTTGCAAGCACAGCTCGAGCGAGCCGTTGAAGAGTGCAACGAGAGATGTCTGTACTTTGCTGCAAAGTGGTGAGAGTCGTCCAAAGTGCCTGTAATCGGACTGAACTGATTCGCAAAGGTCAGCTGAGCTGCTGAATTCCTTTGCCGAATCATCACAGAACGATGTAGACGGCACAGATGATACCGATATCGACGAAGATGTTGACGACAGACCACTGCCACGTCATACAAAGCACAGCGGTCGAGAGTCCCGACTCGAAGCAAAAGAGCGGCCTCGCTATCTACTCGCAAAGTCGCTCTTCGACTGCAGGGAGTATGATCGATGCGCGGCGGTGTTCTTGCCACATCAGGTCCCTCATAGCACGCCCATCCGAGAGGATGCTGTACCTCCTACTCGACTGTCCTTGTCACCGAATCCGAAGAGCAGGTCGAAGCTGTCGCTTGGAGCAACGCCCGTCTCGAAGCCCGTCATTCTCGCCATTCCGAAGAACCTCAGCGAGAAAGCTCTGTTTCTGACACTGTACGCAAGGTACATGTCTGGTGAAAAACGCAAACTTGAAGACTCAGAGACTATCTTGGGACCAGCCGATGGACCCGTGACTGCTAACAAGGGAATTGCCGGTATCGCATCCGTACTGGAGGAGTACTTCAATGCTCGCGGCGGCTTACAAAATACCTCGAAATCACAAGGATGGCTCGACTACTTGTACGGTCTCGTGCTCATGAAGAACAAATCAGAGAGCCTGGCGAAGCAGTGGCTATTGAGGAGCGTCAATGCGAACCCTCACAACTGGGCAGCCTGGCAGGAGCTAGCCGCTTCAATCGGGTCGATCGAGGAGCTGCAGCAAATCAATGAGCATTTGCCACGAGACATCATGGCATTCATGTTCAATATCTTCTGCAACCAGGAGCTCTTTCAGTCGACGACTGAGGTATACAATACGCTGACACAGATTCAAGCCATCTTCCCCAGGTCTGCCTTCCTTCAACAGCAGAAAGCATTGCTATATTACCACTCGCGCGACCATGATCAAGCAACACAGCTCTTCGATGCCTTGATCCGGGATCATCCCCATCGATTGGAAGGTCTTGAGATCTATAGCAATCTGCTGTATGTTCAAGGCAATCGGCCAAAGCTGGCAACTCCCGCCACCATGGCTAGTAATACGGACAAATTCAAGCCTGAGACAAATTGCATCCTCGGCAACTACTACTCGCTCATCTCCGAGCATGAGAAGGCCGTCTTGCACTTCCGCCGCGCCCTGGCCCTGGACCGCAATTTTCAAGCGGCCTGGACACTGATGGGCCATGAGTATATCGAGCTTAAGAATACGCAAGCAGCCATCGAGAGCTATCGCCGCGCCGTCGACACGAATCGCAAAGACTACCGCGCATGGTATGGTCTTGGTCAAGGCTACGAAATGCTCGAATGCTACAGCTACAGTCTCTTTTACTATCAGCGAGCAGCTGCACTTTGCCCGGGTGATCCCAAGATGTGGGCGGCGGTTGCGAACGCATACAGCAAATGTGATAAGCTGCCCCAGGCTATACAAGCTTACAAGCGTGCTCTTGTAGTTGGCAGTCAAGTCGAGACTGGCTCGAGCTTTGGCTCACGCAATTCGGACCCACTTGCGCAAGCTGTTGGAGGCGCACTGGACCCACAGATCTTGTACGACATTGCTCTGCTGTACGAGCGTGAAGAGCGCTGGGACGAAGCAGCAGCCTACATGGAGCTGACGTTGGCGCAAGAAGAAGGTCCGGAGGAAGGCGACGTCGGGCTCGGGGTTATGCAGATCACTAGCCGCGCCAGGCTCTGGCTCGCCAGGTGGTGTCATAGTCAGGGTGATCTCGAGAGGGCCATGGAGCTGGCAAATGAGCTTTGTCAAGATGGCGTTGAAGTGGAAGAAGCGAAGGGACTGGTGAGAGACATCAGAGGTCAGATGGCTTTTGCTGAGGAGAAGAGATAACACTGAGAGATATTATCCTGGAAGAGGCAATAAGGCATATGTGGTGAGCATTCTCAGATGGCTTGCTCACCATTTTGGCGCTTGTCACAGTCAGCAGATGGCTTGCGATGATTGGAGAGGTGCCGACACAAGCAAAACAGCAAGCAGAAGCAATGGTAAGTACTTCCTCCAGCGAAACCAGCATTGGGTTCCTCCTTCACTGCAGCTAGGCCTTATTGCCAAAGCTGTAAGGCCTCGTCGCTATGTGTGAATCACAGCAGTGTTATAGTCGCCGCGCGGAAGACGATAGGGACCGCCTGTTCGAGCTTTCACGGCGACACTGAGCGAGCCTAAATACTACTTTCATCTTCTTGTCTTTCCTTGCCACTCTATCCTCACCTTCATCATCTCCTGCATCTTCCATCAGCTCGATCTATCGCCAATAACCTCTCACGATCTTCGATCCACTCGTCCGGAACACACATACCACACCAGTACATCAGCAAGATGTCTTCGCAATGCCCTTGCTACGAGTGCGACTACGTACGTCGAGGCTACGGACCACCGTACTACCCATGCGCTCGTACAGGCCAGACCCCTACCCTCGGCAGGGACGCCAGACAGATTGGCAGGACACCCACAGGTTACACGCCTCGCTTTCAGGACTTTCCCCCGACAGGCTTTACGCCTCAAACTCGTGATCCCTTCCGCCAGACTGGCAGAACACCGACAGGCTATCCGCCTGGCTTTGGCGGGTTCCCTCCAACGGGCTTCACGCCTCAGCCTTGTGTTCCATTCGCCCAGAATGGGTACGCTTCGATGGCCGGCTTCGGCGGCATTGGCATGACGCCCCACTTCGTTGGTGCGTTCGGCGGCACCGGTCTCACGCCCCAGGTGGTGTACGGTACCGGCATGGGCCCAGGCCTTTGGGGAAGTCTAAGTCCTACAGGCCTCACACCATCCTTGCATCCGCCGTTCTTCCCGCCCGCGGGACTAACCCCAGGAGTCCCGCCTGCGTACTCCTCGATGTTGGGCAATTCAATGACTCCATACGCTCCGCACAACGATCGTTCCGAGGCTGGTAGACAGGAATACTACGACAGCCTGCGTCGTGAGTCTGAAGCGTATAATCGCCGTCATCGCGAGGAGTACGAGCAGCGCACGCCGCGTCCCGGGCCAACTGCTGATCGTCGGGCTGCTCGCGGTGCCGAGAGGCCTCCCTTCGGCACCGAGGATCGCGAGCCTAGCTACTTCCACAGTGACTCCATCCGTAGCGGACGTACTCCACAGGTGCCGACGCCAACGGTTAAGGTCGATACTCCTGGTCCAAAGGGCAGACGCTCGCCGCCACCGAAGCCATCTCCTCGACCCAAGCCGTTTCTTAGTACACCCTTAGTGCAGAAAAGTGAGAAACCGACGCCCAAGCCATCGGGTCTGCGCCACTCTGAGAGTGCGTATGATGACGCGCCTGTCGCTGCTGGTCCTAGCAAGCCCTCAACTCGCGTCTACGATGACGAAGAGGTCGATATCCTGCGCCAAGAGCGTACGGACCTGGCTGCGGACAATTGGGACCTGCGTCGCCGCCTTCGCGAGACGGAGGACACACTTGCGCAGTCGCGCATGCAAGAGCAATGGCTTCGTGATGATCTGACGGACGAAATGCTCGCCCGCGAATTCGCAATATTGCATAATGAGGACGTTCCTGAAAAGAACGCCACTGGAGGGGCTTCTGCCGAGACTGAGGGTGCTAAGGCTGCTCCAGTCGGCGACGCCGCGAAGGAGTACTCTGGTTCGGAGTCGACAATCCAGCCAGTTGCCACCGCAGATGCCGAGACTCAGACCGTTGTCAAAGATGAGGAGTCACCGGACGCTTCAAAGACTAAGGAGAACGAGGCGCCGAAGTGAAAGTCTTTCAGTAGAACAATAGTGACGTACTGCGCGACGAGCGCGGCAACACAAATTGCATTCAGAGTAGCGGATTAGCTCCCCGGGCAGGGAACAAGATGGACCGGAGTTAGTCTAGTGGAAATTTACACACATTCCCTTCATTACGCTGACAGTGTACTTTCTTGAAATGCCCATCATGTTGATTTCCCAGCGTGATCCGCGATGCCCACTGTCGACCTTGTAGAGTCGACGGGCCCGCGGGTCCATCCCTTCGTTTGCCAGATCTGCCAGTGAAGCTGTAGAGATCCCGAGCTTTGCGCAGCTACGCAGGCGGAGTACGTGACAGCATCTGTCGCCTTCACGCGGCACACCCTTTTTAAACGGGTTTGTCACTGGGTATAATGTGGATGTATCGACTGCTTGCTAATGGTCGCAGGGAGTCATCGCGCAGAACTCCAGTACATATGGTGAGTGTCTCTCGCCTTCTCCCTTAGATATTGACAATAGCAATGCTCTCATTGCCTAGTAATACGCTTGAGCCCATAGTCATCTTTCCTTGGTTTCCGTTGTTTGGCCACTCCCCGACTACCTCTTATTCTCCAGGTCTCTTTACCACTTCAACTTGAATCTCATCGACTGCCAAAATCTTCCATCAACACTAGATCCGCAACTCCTTCTACTCAATCAAGCGCAATGGCAGAAGCCATCAACGACCGCGGTCCTCTGCTGCTATTCCGAAATCGATACATAGACCCCACGGGAGATCCACCACTGGGTCACGTCCTAGCCATGCACATCCTGACGGATGAATCAGTCGAGCGCATGCTTCATGAGCCGCAATGGCTGCCTCCGGATTGGGATGGCGCGGACGATTTGCCCGAGATACTGCCACTTTAGATGGTGCCGCCCTCGTGGGCTTTAGACTGGCCACAGCAGAAAAGATCCGTCGTGACCTTGCCGAGCGTGCCGACGATCTACCAGTGCCACGTGAAGACGGACACCACCGTGCCGCTGAGCTGGCTCTTGTGCGAACAGCGGACGAAGTTCGGGATATCGCGAGAGGCTTCCACGACTCTTAACAGATCGAGCCTGGAGGACCAGGTATGATTGCCATGCATGGTCATCGGGCGATCGTTGGAGCTGGTGCAACTCCAGGGTCAGCAGGGAGAGGAATGCAGACGCATGCAGCGCGAATCACAAGAGTTGCGGGCAGAGAATGCTGCTTTGCGCGAGACTCGATGGCATGGTCGAGAGGCCGAGGCCGGGGGTGACTTGGGTGTACCGCGGAATATGCTCATTGGAGCACTGGAGGATGGCGCTGTAGTCGAGCAGCGTCAAGTCGCCGCTGAGTTACCGGCTCAGGCTGCCACTGGCGGAATAGAGGTGGACTAGGTGGGCCAGAGGACTCTTGTGGTCGGCGGGGCATTCTCCCACATGATACCAGAGACCTCTCACTGGCGTGAAGCCCTCAATAAAACTACATCTTCTCGAACACCCAACCTAGGCCGGAGTCTATAGCGACCCGTAGGCTAGATAGTCGTTCTTTAACAAGAGTATCTGTTGCCTCTGTCCTGGCACGCGTAGGGACGATGTGGTTGCACAGCAAGATCTCGCAGTGAATCTGACGAAGGACTTGGTGTCAAGATCCGCATCACCTTGTTGATTGATGACTGAGTTCCAGCATTGCCTGTACGATGGGGCGAGCAATTAGCTCGATAGTTCCAGTAAACTCTTGCTCTCACCCATTCACATCCTCACCTTCTTACCAGCGCCTTGATCTTCGATCCTCGGTCCGCATCCCTACGTCAACTCTTATCGACAGCCGCAGCAAGACGCTCATCTACACTGACTGAAAGTCACCATGTCCAATAATAGAGACAGCGATGGAGGCCTGCCTCAAGGACTCGACTTCCTGCAACGCAGTGCGGACACTGGTCCGAACCCGCCCGCCGACTATCTGCCGCTGGGCTGGCTCTATCTGGACGCCACGGGCGTACACATGCTCGATGATCCGGTTTTGACACCACCACGCTGGACGCGGGCGGCTGACGTTCGCAATTTGACTATCCGTGCGGATGGCACTCTTTGGCCTGGCATCGAACAAGAGCAGCCTGATTCGGACATCGTGACAGAGTCAGCGGATAAGGCGGCAGGAGACTAGAGCCACGTCTTGCATGTGACTACGAGCCAGCACGCCTGCCCGGGAAAGGGCAGAACGGACCAAAATTGCATCTCATCATGATTGCTCCAGCACTGAAGTTCAAGCTGCCCGATCGAGAGGTCCAGGGGCAGGGTTTAGACAGATTTGAAACGGAACATACTCACTCGTGGCCCTCTTATACATCGTGATGGTCTCAGCAAGTAGGCAGTGACGTATAACTCATGTCACCTGATGCGCTGCAGCTTCGCCCAAGCCCCATGCCACGGTGCCGTTCTTCCCAGAATCGACAGAGATGACCTGCCCATGCACGCTCCCACTATACCTCTCGCTCGCTAGGAACAAGATCGTCCTTGCAACATCTTCCGGCGGCACAGGCCGTGCAAGTGGCACCCTATACCTCGTCAGCTTCGAAAGGATGGTGCTAGGAATCGGCGATAGATCACTTACGTAGCCTCCACCTCCCTCCACCGCCACTCCTCTCCATACTCTCTACTCTCCACCGCCAGCCTCGCAGTATTGACCGCTCCAGGCGCAACGCAGTTGACCCTCGCCCCCGTGTAGACTCTCGGCACATCACCAGCCAGAGACTTCAGCAGTCCAACTTGCACGGCTGATTTAGCAGCAGCGTAAGCGGGCATAGTCCGCACGCCGAAGCTGCCGGCTTCGGAGCCTATCAAGATCAAGCTGACGTTTCGTGACACCGGGGCGGCAGGGAGGGAACGTATCCCACGAAGCCAACGCTGCGCAGTGAGGAACGTGCCGTTAAGATTGACATCGAACACCCGTCTCCAGATCTCCGGGTCTGCGTCAGCTAGACTCTCCGTCTGCGGCAGCACGCTCAGATCCAGGCTAGCGAGCGCGACGCAGCAGTGCACTGGGCCATACTTCTCCTCGGCTTGTGTGAAGAGAGAGTCTAGCAAAGGACCATCTGCGATACTGCCACGTAAGACGAGCAAATTTGGGGTGTCTGCGGCGAATGGACTGGCAGGGGCGAGGTCGATGACTGTCACTTTACTGCCGACTGCGAGAAAGGCGGAGACGACGACACGGCCTATCAGCCCTAATCCGCCGGTGATGAGGACGTGGGTGCCGGAGAGGCCGAGGGAGATGTCGAAGGGAGGCGGGGATGTCATTTCGTAAACGTGTGAGAGGTTGAGCTGGAGGTACGACAACTGGCAGTACGAATGCTGTTCAGGATGTAGGCTGATGTCAAAGACACTCGGGCATTTGGCAAGGAGATCACGTTTATATATCGCAGTGAGTCTGTTGCACACATCGGTCGTCACCTCTGTGGGCAACGCCTTCTTGGTCATCATATCTGCGAGCTGACGCCTTTCCGGTCGTCATATCTGTGACATGACGCCCTTCTAAATGCCCTTCTTGGCTGCAGGCCGCAGCATGTACAGATTGCGATACCACTCCCCGTTCACCCTCTCATTCTCTATGAATGTATCTGTCCTCCCAGCCTCACGAAACCCGAACTTCTCATACAACCTCACAGCATCCGGCGCAGCCTCAAGATAGGCTTCCACATCGTCAGCATCTGCACGCTCCGTACCCCATCGCAGTATTTGCGAGCCAGCGCCTTGACCTTGGTAGGCTGGGTCTGTGGCGACGATTTCAAGATCTAGGCGCAATGTTAGTAGCGTGTTGCTAAATTCATGGGTCGGGCGTGACCTGGTGGCTGTCGTACACCAATGCCCTCGATCGCCCAGGTGCTCTTTATGAGCTTCTGCCCACGCCCCGAACGTTTCATCACACAATTTGCCATCAGCGTCTGCAGGCCACTGGGGTAGCGTCGTGTCTGGAGTCTGGCCTGGCTTGGGAGCTACCCATTTGCAGAAGCCCGCGATTTGCAGTGTTGCTTTCGATTCACGGTTATCGCTGCCAGCTGCGTCGGGTAGACCCACAACAGCCTTCAGCCAGTGCGCTCCGGGCTCGGCCAGCTCGTCGAGGATCATGTGCTCCCAGAAGGTGCGGATTGAGGGCACGCGTGGCCAGCACGCGAGGGAATGAGGATTTTGGAATGCGGCAAAGTAGATGTCGACACATCGTGGCGCGTCTTCGGCGGTCAACGGCAGTAGCTTAAAGGTCGGCTTCGGCCTTGCTGGTGCTTGGAGCCTTGTGGCCATGATCAGTGGATCGGTGAAGGGACGAGAAACGAGAAATGTTCTGGAGGACAAGGCGTGATGACAGGGAGGGACGTTGGACTCAAAGATTATCGACGAGAAAGCCTCTTTCGTTATAAGGAGCGCAAGAGCATACCTTCCACTTCGAGACACCGCAGTATGCTATCCTCTGTTACGCATAATGTCAGCAAGAAGTTCGTGGTGTGCATGTGGTGTGCATGTAAGAGAGACGGTCTATTTCCGTTGCGTGTCGGCGTCTGTTGTCCCGGTTCCTGCGGCGGATGAGCCCGTCAATGAACCTCGACATATATGTAGGTCATTGATTACACTGTCATTCATGGACTTGCTCGGGATAATGTGAAGTCCTAAGACATACCAACTTCTCCTCGCGAGATGAAATAGCCTAGTAGACCAGGGCGCATGCCCGAGGCAATACAATACCCTCACGATGAGCAACGAGGCTCCTCGACGGGCCCTCTCCATGAAGAGCCGACCTCTCGAAGTCATGCCTATTTCGCCTAGAAAGCCAAATGGCAACAGCAAGACCTCTTTCCCTGAGCGCCTCATCTCTCCGCCCGCCAGTCCCTCGACAAGCACCCACTCCGCCGAGACGTCCAGCATCCGCAGCTTCCAGAGCCATGGCCGCAGCATGTCGATGGCCACAGACTTCATTGGCGGCGGGACGCCTCCCATACGGCCTAATCGCTTCTCCGTTACCTTCCCTATCCATCCGCTGCCAGCGCCGCGCGAGCAGAGTCCGCAGCGCCTGTCCATGTCGCCAACCCGGGAGGCCTTGCCTGTACTGGCAGAAAGCGTGGTCGCTGCGCCTACAGGACCTACGGATTCCAACTTCTTGACCGCGATAGCAGCACAGGAGCGGCGCGTGCTGGAGCTGAAGGAGGAGATGCAGCGTGCGGAAGCGGAGTTGAACAAGCTGAAGCGGCAGTGGGCGGCGCATGAGACGCACAAGAAGAAGAATGATGCGCGGAAGGTCACGAAGCTGCAGCCTCTGAACACGGCGCCGGCTAGTCCTGATCGTGAGTTACACGGCGACAGAAGCGACGCGCGTGCGCAGCAGGAGATGGCGAGGAGGAAGACGCTGCTGAATGGGACTAAGACTTCCAGCCGGACAGTGTTTGAAGGATCGAGACATGCGCGGACGCTGTCGCTACTGTCGCCTGTGCATAGTAACGGCAGAGGCTTCGAAGATGGCTCACATCCTCCACGGCAGGATAGCTTGACCACGAAGCGGAGTCTTGAAGCAGATCGTCCACGCCAGCTGCGGCCATCGCTGCTGTCGCGCGCATCGACAACACCAGACATGACGACCGAGGTGGCAAAGAAGGCTATTGCAGATATCGATCTCACGAACAGTAACGTTGACCGGGATGTGCTGATCAAGACTGGGAAGAAGATGGCATCAGACTTCAAGGATGGATTGTGGACGTTCTTGGAAGACCTCAGACAGGCCACGGTAGGCGAGGAAGCCACACAGAACGGTGCGCAAGGCTTGCGAAAGCAGACATCGACGCAGACGCTGCGCCGGGGAAAGCAGACTGCGAGTCGCACATCTCTGCGACCCTCATCGCGAGGCTCCACAACAAGCAAAGCATCTACAGATACCAAGCGACCCAACACTCGCTCTCCAGTCCGCACGCGCCAGAAGCCATCAACGATCACCCGCCCAACCTCCGTCGTTGAAGTCCCCGAGACGACTCCTCCCTCAGTGGACGTAGGCACCGCCCTCCTCACCGAGGCCGGCATTCCCATCCCCCAAGAAACGCCTCCTCAAAAACGTCAATCGCACAAACACTGCAAATCACCCTCCACCACAATCTCCACAACTTCCAGCGCGGACGCCTGGGATAATTGGGATGACAGTCGGATTGTTGCTAGTCCTACGACGGCGAGGCGGAGTAGTAGTAGTGCGACGTCAAGAGAGTCAGCTCTGGCAGACCACGGCGAAGGGCTGGGGATCAAGGCAGGGGAAGAGCAGATGAAGAAAGATCCTATTCCTTGGCCTGCGTTGGCGAAGTTTGGACCTGCTACTTTGCGGCGCACGGCCAGTCATTTGATGAGTGAGTGGGAGAAGAGTTTGACGCCGGAGCCGGGGAAGGAGTTCAGAGGGGAGGAGCACGAGGTTGTGATGAGGAAGTGAGGAGACTTCAGTGAAAGACCCTAGGGTAGTAGTGTAATCCGCCGCTATTGATTAGCAAGCCTAAGACGTTCATGACATGTCATTATCGAAAGAGCCCTTATACCCTACTATCAACCTCACTCTAATGGAGGGCCGTAAAGCCGAGTTATCTCCGCCCGGAGGTCAGACTTTCACGTGCTCGAAGATCCATCACCATCGAGTTCATTTATAGTTTACACATCTCTCACCCACGCAGCTTAATTCTCGCGTCGCTGCAGAACCGCCCTAATGGCCTTCCCAGGAATGATGAACATGGGCGGCGGCAACGCCTCCCAAGACCCGCAACAAATGCAGGAGCAGCAAATGATCCGCCTAGTACACACCCCCTCGCAACCCGAACCGCCGCGCAAGGCACTAACGAGCTCACACAGATGCAAAACACAATGGAATCCTGCCCCGGAAAAACCGTAATAGCGGGCGGCATGGGCTTCGCCCTCGGCGGCGTCTTCGGCCTCTTCATGTCCTCCATGCGCTACGACACTCCCATGTCCACCGCCTCCTCCATGAACCCCGCTCTGACCTCCCTCCCAATCCGGCAGCAACTCGCTGCAGGTTTCAAAGACATGGGCAAAGCATCCTACTCCAGCGCACGCAACTTTGGCTACATTGGCGCGGTCTTCGCGGGCACGGAGTGTGCTATCGAGGGCTTCAGGGCGAAGAACGATCTGTATAACGGGGTTGCGGCGGGGTGTTTGACGGGGGGATTCTTGGCTAAGGGGGGGGGGGCGCAGGCTATGGCGATTGGGTGTGCGGGGGTTGCGGCGT
>JAVRRP010000870.1:0-13193 GCA_036872775.1 Oleoguttula sp. CCFEE 5521 | reverse complement strand
CCTCCCGATTGCACTCTCGGCTTTCTCCCAGAACCTCAGCGCCGCCTGGCTGCCGACAAAAGCTGAGCCGCCACGAGGAGCGATCGTTGTTTCGGGCTTGGTGGAGGTGCGAGGCAGTACGGGCAAGATTGTGTTTGATGTGCAGAGCTTCTACGATCTCAGCAAGAGTGAGTTTGTGAGGGTGCAGGCAACGCCGAGGGTCGTGAAGAGGCACAGGCAGGGACCGAGGGGAGGAGCATGATTCTAGCCAAGACTAGATGAGATTGAAATATCTGTCGTTCGACATTATGAGCGTTCTTTGAGCTTAGCGATGGGGAACGGCGCATGGGTATGGTATTACGGTGGGGCTACAGTCACGGCGTACTGGATCAGCAGCCGGTGGTGGCTTGAGACTGAAGTTGGACGCATGTGCATAGTATGGAAGCAGGGGGAGAGGTTAACGCGATCAAATCGCTTGCACGAATATAGCATATGCCTCAGGGTATCATCGCTTCTTCCTTATCTCACAAAACCCATCCCAGACGCCATGCTAAAGTCATCTTATCGCCGCTATCCACGCTGCTGCATGATCTCAGTCCCTCGCATACGTGACCTTCCCCCTCTTGACCGCTTTCTCCTCTTCCTCCTCCCTCTCAGCGCCCCTCTTCTTCTTATTTCCCGCTTTGCCCACCCCATTCGCAGCCCCATTGACGCCATCACCCATGCCCATCCCCGTAGGCGTCGCGGCGTGGGATGGCGTGTTGCTCTCACTGCCTTCTTGTGCCTGCGCTCGTCAGTATTGCACTCGCAATCCCTCCCCTCGCGATGATGGATAGATGAGCTCAGCATACTTTCACCCACCCCCCACTACTCCTCGAAAACACCCGTTCCTCCTCCCTCACCCTCCCGCCCCTATTCCTGCCTCCATCCCGCCCTGCTGGCCCGGCCCCGCCGACAACAACGCCTTTCACCCAGCCATCAAATCCCCGCACTATATTCCCCGAATTCAGCGTCTCTTCGAGGTAGGCCGTCTCGGTTTTGTGGATGTTCTCTTCTAGCGCGGCGAGCTTGTCGTCTAGGAGGCGTTTTTGGGTTAGGGTGGAGCGCAGGGTGGAGCGCAGGGAGTCGTAGTAGGGTCTGCCGGGCTGGTCGGCGGGAGGGGCGGTTGTGGAGGTGGGAGGGTGGTTCTCGGACATTGTGTGAGATGTGATGGCGGCGGTGATGGACGATATTGAACGTGATGGTAGCGGGATAGTCGCGAGGACCCTTGATGGATGTTGCGATTGATGGTACTTGCTGTCGCGTAGGGGTGGATGCCTTGCAGCCTCAGGCAGCTCTTGCGCTGCCAGCCGACTTCACTTCACCACATTCCGAACAGTCGCGCTAATGCGCTCTAAGGGTATGGACTCTCGGCGGTGCGAGAATGCAGGACTTCAGGTACTATAAGCTCTACGTACAGTATCTACGATACTATGTCTTCCTCACCACATTAGTCGTTGTTGATCATAACGCTATCGAAGATACAGAATGCGTCTTGACCTAGAGGAACCTATCGGATCGAAGTATGCATCAACCGCCGACCTCCGAGAGGCGATCGTGACTATATCGAAGCATACCCAAGATCGGAAAGCCGAAGGACAATGGGCGAGGAATTTACGCTTCTTGACACCTATCGAGAATGTCGCACTACTCGAATCATGGTCGTCGTGCCGTGATCAGGAGCTTGCACAACGGGAGCGACCACAGACACAAGATGACGAAAATCTCGATGGTCCTGCGTGTAGCTGTAGCCCTTATCAGTGGGTATTCGTCCCTAGCGACCGGTCCATCTTCTTGACGCAGCCGCCAGACTTCCCTGACTGCACACATTACTTGGCCGTGTCGTACTGCTGGCAGAGCAGTGAAAAGTCCGCACACGCATGGGTCAAGGATGGGAACGAGCCCGCACCTTTTAGCATCTTGGAACCCGGGAAAGTCTCTAGGCCTCCTCGCTCTCCCTCGTCGCTTCTTGCTCGCTGCACAGCTTACGCTGCCTCCAAAGGATTGAGTTCCATTTGGATTGACCAGGAGTGTATCATTCAAGACGATCCAAAGGACAAGGCTTTAGCCATACAGGCTATGGATGAGGTGTACGACCAGGCGGAAGAGTGTGTGGCTGTCCTGGAGGTTTGCTTCGAAGAGCAACGTCACCTGGACGCAATCGAAATCCTCATCGAGAATGATTCGAATCGACTATGCAACGAAGATGGTACTAGGGATGTCTGCAAAGCACTGCGTCTTATCCTATCGGACCCATGGTTCGAGCGGGCGTGGTGTCTGCAGGAGTCGACGGCTGGTGGAACGCAAATGGCTCTTCTGATTAGATGCGATCCCAGGCTTAAGATTCCGGACTGCTTCAGTATCGGAGTATATGGCTGCTTCGAGATCCAGCTGTCTTGGCTACACACGGTCATCGGTTGCTTGGAATGGTTCGATGCACCAGATGCCAAACCACTGGGCGCAGACACCGCAGAGCTCGCGCGCACAGTTGCTGGCATGTGGTACGATTGTATGCCACAAGAGAGCAATGAAGAGAGAGGCGCTGTCAGTTTCGGGGGTCGAACAATCTGTGATGCTGCCGAAGCGCTGTATTACCTCAATAGGCGACACAACTCCGTCATTGCCGACCGCCTGGATATCTTAGCCAACATGTGTGGCTACGAAGTCAGATTGGATGCTCTAGCTCTTGATGCACAAGGCTTCGACTTCAGCATCTGCGCGGTAGTTCTCGCAATTCTGAACGGCGACTTCTCGATCAATCACGGCTGCGCAGATTTAGCAGCTACCGGCGTTGGAGGGCGGAAGTTCGTTTCGTGGCATCAGCCCCTTGGGCATACTACTGCGCCTGATGCACACGAGCTTCCCTTCACGTGGTGGTCGCTGCTTGCTGCTTCGTGACAGACAATACCTCTCTACAATTGGTACTATAAAGATCCACCGGGCCGGAACTTCCGCTATTCTGTGCGCGCCGGAGTATCGCTGAAAAGGGGACTTGAGATTGAGGGTTGCCTGTTCGTAGCAGACAAGACGATCGATGTTTCTGACATGGTGACAGGATTGCTAGAGAGATGGAAGGAAAGGTTGACAGTATCGCTCCCAAAGCGCGGAATGCTGGCCATAGCCGATGCCGCTTCTCGTGACTCAGAATTCGATGAGGCGAGACATATCTTCTTCATCAGGCTGTTCTGCAGACTAGTCGAGCAGGGCTACGACCAACTCGCACAGCTCTTATGGAAGCTTGGTCGCAGTCCAGCTACTTACACAGAACGATCAGATCCACAGTTCGTCCGTTGGTACGAGGCAGACGCTGCCGATGTTCTCGATGTTCCTAGTCGTAAAGTCAAATGGCCAAAACCCGTATCGTCACCTACAGTCAATCAACCGGGCACAAGATCGCACACTAGTCCCTTCGCGACCTCTTGGACCATGACCATGGTCTTGTATCAAGCGCTCATACGCGGCAAACTTGTAGTAGCACGTCCAGGTAGCTCACCACAGCAGCCTAGCTCCTACTCTGCACTATTCGAAGACCAATATGTAGACGCAAACTATCTAGCAGCCGAGATAAATGGCAAGTCCATATCGCTGTACAGCCATCTTGGCTGGTATCCAAGCGAGTGGAGGGTGCAGGGGCACAGCGAAACCTGCGCTCAAACCGAGCAAGTCTTGCCAACCGTGGCGAAATGTGTAGCGACAGTCTGCGGCTTGTGGGAAACTGATGACAAGTACATGCAACCGGTACTTCTTCAATAGTGACACCTCAAGGTCAGTCTCGCCAATTATGGCGAGCTGCGTCGCGGCTGCTTGCGGGCGTCTGGGAAGCTGACAACGAGTACATGGAGCCGGTACTCATTCGATAGCGACACTGTGGGGCGATTGCAAAATTGGGCAGGCTGCATTTGTAAATGAGTACTCGGTCAGCATTGTTTAGCAAAAGCCAGAGTGTAGTCCGAAGAAGCATCGAACGCTTAGTCACGCACAGGGAAGCCGGAGCCAACGTGTACGGCTCCATACTCCCGAGCTGCGTTCATCGCGCTTTCCTCGTCAGTCCACGGTCGCTGTTGCCGAACAAATGCATTTTTGACATTCCGCTTGTGCCCTTACACGCCGCCTCGATCGCCACACCTCGATCTGTAATGGCGGAGCGCAATCCTAGTCCAAAGGCATTCACTGTCAATGAAGCATCAACGCCCGATGACATCGCGGCAGTCGAGATACTCTTCAAAGCCTACACGAAATGGCTTCACCTCGATCTCACATTCCAAGGCTTCGCCGATGAGCTCGCGAGCCTGCCAGGCAAGTACGCGCCGCCGAACGGCGCTCTCCTTCTCGCCCGTCTTGCTTCGTTCGACGAAGCGATCGGCTGCGTTGCCATCCGTCCACTCTCTGGCGGAGGATTCTGCGAGATAAAGCGACTGTACGTCACTTTCGCTGGACGAGGGACTGGCGTGGGCAAGGCGCTGGCGGTCGCTGCGATCGATCAGGCGCGACAGATTGGGTATAAAGCGGTGAGACTCGACACGCTGCCATCGATGAGCGCGGCAAGGGCGTTATACGAAAGCCTAGGATTCACGGAGATCGGGCCGTACTACGAGTCGCCATTGGAGGGTACAATCTTCCTGGAGCTGATATTATGAGCCAATTCATCGTACTGCCCGCCGAGTCGCTCGATCGTCAGGACCAGAGTGCGCGGGCAGCGTCGTCTCCTCGACGCGTGCATGCCCCGCGCACATGCCTAGCAAGCGCAGCAAGCGCAGCAAGCGCAGCAAGCGAAATCTTCAAAAAGGGATTGTTCAGGTATCGCCGCCATTTGGCAGGCTATAGCAGGGCTCATGGCAACGCACGAACCCGAGGGTGTTCGATCGCCATTACAGAGACAGGGTGCCTTGTAAATCTGCATAGCTAGCCATAGGATGTCCGTCCAGCCAAGTGCACAATCCCCTCCAGATGACATAGTGAGGAGGGCGATAGATGCAGGAAGCCGCGCACAAGAATCTGGAGCCGAGCGGAAAGTCTTCTCAACGGGGCAGAGCGGTTAGATTTGGCTTTCGGTGCCATCTCCTATATCTATGTAGAGCGAATGTCTGTATGCAGGACGGAGGAGGACACAATCTGGACAGTGAACGCTATGGCGTGAGAATTCGTCGATCTAAAGCACGAATACAGCAGCACATGCGATACCGAGTGTCTCGCGCGTGAGCGACAATTTTGGCGTTCTATGTAGAGCTACGGCTACGGAGCGTTCTTCTGAATGCTGAAATGCTCGATCAGCAAAGCCGAAGCGATGCTATCATATCATGCCATCATGCGCAGCTCGGGGCGTTTCACCAGCTCAGCAACGCACACGTCGCTTGATCATGTACTGTAGCCAGTTCACCACACCCGCTCTCCCAAATCCACGCCCCGAACCCTCTTCGCCAACCCCTCAACCCCAACCTCACTCCCCCTCTTCGCAGGCCGGTCCTGCAACACCCCCAGAATCTCCACGAGCGTGGTCCATCCTAGCAGCAGAAAGCACGAATCAGTATTTCAGCCTTCCAGATGACAGATGTGATGAGCAGAATCAGTGGGAGCTATGGTACAGGGTGTAGGGTAAAGCGCTGGCTCATCACATCTGCAGGATCGTTTCAAGAGTGGCCCAACCTGGGGTGTGCATCAGCTGCGCGCCGAGCGAAGGGTCGCGGGTTGCCGAGAGGCGGGCGAGGAGGGCGAGTTCGTCCTGTGTCGCACGTCGATGTCAGTACGCAGTAACGCAGTATAGAGCGAGAGGGAACAGACCTTGCTCAAAATGTCGAGACTGGCAACGTAGCACAGCAAATGGAAATCGCTCACGGCCTCCACTCCCTGCTGCGTGTCCAGCGCGACACGATTCGAGCCAGCGCGCAGCGACTTCTGCAGATCTCGGGGTTCTTGTGCTTCACCAATGATACTCCGATTCTCTATCGCGAATCTGTTCTCAGCGAACAGCCCCTTCTTCTCCAGCGGGAAGCCATGCGTGAGCGTTATCAGCAGGTATTCGACCGGAAAGCTCGGCTTAGCATTCTCCTGCACGCTTCTGCCGTACTCGTTGATCCGGCGGTAAAACACCTCAGGAATATATCGCACGCGACCGAGCTCGTTTTCCTCGTTCTCATCCTGCACCAGCATGACGGAAGGCTCGGCGGAGGCTTCGATGATATCTGCGCGCACCATCTCGACAGCTGAGTTTGAGGCTTGGTAAGCGGCGACGGCGATCTGACCTTGTTCGTCTCCTGAGACGACGCAGGTGACGAAGTTCGAGCCGAAGCGACCTGTGTCGCTCCATTTTGACGGACGAGGGTATTTTGCTTGGTGCCGGGCGGCGAAGAGGATCTCGAGCGAGGAGAGGAAGTAGGAGTCTATGTGCCGCTTGCAGACTGCCGTCTTCTCTGGGTCGTCGGGCTGCAGGAGATCAGTGTACACCACGCCTACGCGCTGGAGTCCACATTGCGAAGCCAGCAGGTCGATGGCAGCTTCATTCTCCCAGTCGTTCAGTGTCACGCCATCTGGCTCATTGACTTGAGGTGGTTCGTAGATAGCTTCCACGACTGCTTTCGTACCGAGGGGCACTTCCTCGTAGGCTTCGTAGTGCCCATACATGTAACCTATCCGTTGCGCACCACTACTGCGCCAGAAGTTCAGGAAGCGGTTGATGATCTCCGAATCAGCGAACTCGACGTGGTCAACCATGCGATACTCTTGCGGCTGCAGCGTAATAGCCGAGGGCTGGCATTTCGTGCAGATGCCTTTCGGGAAGGGTTGGTGACCTGAGGGGCATTGTGGATTCACGCGATAGTAGGGTTCACTAAGTGGTGGCATGTAGGAGCTGCCTTGCTCGTATTTGTTCTTGCCCTGATTCACCTTCCGCAGATAGGCGTGGTATGAAAGGTGCTTGATCTTCTTCTCGTCAAGGTACTCCTTGTTGTAGGGCTCCACAGGCATGCAGTAGTCGCACATCCCCTTGGGGCCGTGTCGACACATTTTCTCGTCCTTCTTGCGGTGGATCTTGCCATCCTGTTGATCTAGCCGATCGTCTAGAGTCGATTGCTTCACGCTCTCCCACGGATTCTTGATGAGCTGGACGTCACCGTTGATTTGTGCTGCTGCCAGAGGTGTGACATCGTCGTCTCCAACGTCCTTCCCGTTGAGCCTGTTTGCCGGCACTGAGTGGCCGTTGGAGGTCGGCTCATCCTCCTTGTAGTCGAGAAAAACTTGGGTGCCGTGTGTGAGTCCAAGGCGAGCGAACGTGACACCTTTCAGTGCAGAAATGGGTCGCGAGTCTGCACCGTGGGGCTTTGGACTAATTGTGATGGACTTTGTGATTGTGTGCTCGGGCAATTTCTCCACGACCTGCGGCAGTATCGAGGCGATCTCATCATCAGGGTTGACTGTGAGGCGGAATTGGCCGTTACGGCTCTGGAATCTGAGGATCATCTTGGAGGTATGTGAAGTGTGTGAGAGGGTGTGACAAGAGATAGATGTTCGATCCTGAACGAGGTCAAGAAGAATTGGAGCGATCAGGTCAGCGATTGTATGGATCTTCCATGCATCTCCATTACTGAAAGATGAGTAATGACAGTCTGGCCATCGAAGTCCACAGGCAGCTCATCACTACGCCATCGCCGTTTGTCCAGAATTAAGGTGCCGGCACTGCGATCACCTGCATACCCGCCTCCGCACTGGATAGATCCATACCGCCGAGCCGCAACCTCTAATCTGGAGCCAAATCTGGACAAGTGTGGTCTCTGTTCACGTGTCAGAAATGTTGATTGACACCTTGCACTTGCCGTCGGATAATTAACAGCAACAAATACAACGTTCGCAACCTGGCTTTGCACATCGTCTACGCTCAGACTTCTACCCCTACACCCGGACTGCTGAGACTTGAAGAACTGAAACATCAGACTTGATCGTCACAGGAAACCAGCTTCAGCACACTCATCGCACACACTCTCTCCCCACCGGGCAGCAGCCCACCATGGACGATCCTCTAAACGCAACCTTCAACGCTACCTTCTCTGACGCCACGAACGGCACCTTCAACGGCACCCACACCCCTTTCACAACCGGCCCCCCAAAACCCTTTTGGACGAACCTGCTCCTCCCAACCCTCTACCTCACAGTCCTCCTCACAACTCTAATATCCTTCTCCCGTACCTACCGCTCCCGACAACTCCAACGCGCTGCACGTCTAGCACCGTGGTTCCCAAGCCACACGAGCCGGGATATCTACCTCACGCTGCTGCATCTCGAGCCTTCAGATGAGAAAAGCGAAAAGAGTTCGAAAGTGCCGGAGTCAGTGCTTAAGGCAGCGTTGTTGAAACGCGCGCTGGAGGACATCCAGAGGATTGTGGCGCTGAGGCAGGCGAAGGGGCCGCTGCAGGCGTTGTTGCAACGCGGGAGTGTCGGGGAGGAGCTGTGGGTGAGGTTTCAGAGGGCGGAGGGGGAGATGGAGGAGGAGGTTAAGGAGGTTGTTGAGGAGGTTTGTCTCCCTTGTCGCTACCGAGCTCTGAAGTAGAGGATTGCTAACCTATCACAGGCTAACGCATACGTCCCCGGCTGGGGCCAAGTGATCTTCCAGTCCGCGAACGAGATGAACCAGAATCTTCTACTGAAAGAACGCACGACTGAGCTGCTGGCTAAAGTCGACGAGGAGAAGGCTTGGTGGGAGGCGAAGAAGCAGGGCGTGCAGAGGCAGTTCTTGAAGGAGAATGGGGTTGAGAGTAGCGAGGCTGTGTCGTCACCGGAGAGTACGGGGAAGAGAATCGAGACGCGGAGTAGTGACGAAGACGCCGTGATTGTGGAGAGTGGTGGGCCGGCGCAGCCGCAAGGAGGGGCGGGGGGAGGGAAGAAGAAGGGGAAGAAGTGAGGTTGAGGGCACGAGGGAATTGGTCTTACGTGCTGCAGTCTTAGCGAGATCGATGAACGATCAATTCATTGTATAAGCGACACATCTTTAACACAAATGCCATTCTACTACCATGATATAATTCTTCTCGAAGCCGAATGCTCGGCCAGGTGGGACGGGCCAACCGTCGCCGAGCTGCAGTCCGAAAATTAAAGGATGCGGAAGATCCTTAGTTGGAGAGTCAAGATACGAGCTGCTGGAGATTGCAATGTATGTGACAGCGCTTATAGTTGCGCAGGATATGAAAGCGCGAAAATCACTTATTCGAGTAGCGAGTGAAGTCCGATACACCTGAATATACAGGACGGACTCTCTCTCCGGATTCCTAATGAGTGGACGCAGCCTGAAGGGCATACTTCGAACTGTCGATCATACACGATCAAGTCAATCGCTGCCCGACCCTCCGCGAGAGCTCGGCAGCACATCTACATCGCCTCGCTCACGCCTTCTTGCTATCATCATCATCGTTACGGTCGTCACTGGCATCGATGCCCTCGACTCGTCCATCGCCGTCATTATCGTCGTCGTCGTTGTGCCCATCGCGAACAGCCATGCCATCTTGACCACCGCGCTCAGCTCTATCCCGAGCTTTGCGGCCGGCGATCGCGCGAAGCAGAGTCCCCAGTTCGGCAGCTAGGCCATCAGTCTCCCGACGTGTTCTGATGTGCACATCTCCGCCGCCAGTGGTGTGGAAGTCAGGTTCTGGCTTGTCCAGTGCGCCGTGGAGTCGCAGCTGTGCCTCGAGCCACAGACCATATGCGATGCGTTCGAATGGGTCCATGTGCATCTGATACGCTTGGATGGTCGGGCTTGAGATGTCAGCCGTGACTTGTGTGTCGATTTCGGCGGTACTTCCAGCGAGGATAAAGTTGAGAAGGGCTGGATCATGGCTGGGAATGTGGCCGGGGAAGGTATGCGGCATGTCGAGGGTGCCAGGAAGAGGTCGAGACTGAAACTTAGGCGGCGAGCCATTGTTGGCGATAGTACTCAGTCGTTCGTCGTCATCGTTGCTGATGAGGAAGACAAACTCAGGTGAGTCCGCATCGGGAGTATGGCGGTACGTACCCTCCGCCGCCTCCGTCTCCGTCGCCCTGCTGACGACTACTGCTGCTCTCGACGAATGACGCGTGCATGCGACACTTGATTTGACGTGGTCGTGGTGAGATATTGGTGATCGGGTACGATCAGAAGAGGATTGATCTCCTAACAGCCGTCGAGTATCATCTTATGCCGCACTGTCGCTTGCGACGATAGTGAGCGGCCAGCGTCGGCCGCGGCATAAGCGCGAGTTCACCTCCAGGATGCGGAGCACAACATTGTTTAATTGCCCAAAGCCTATATGATCTCCATAGAGTGTGCCGAATGACCAGCCGACTCCGTGCCGGTAGATGGCTTGGCGACCGTTTGGTATCATCTCAAAGATTCCGGAGGTGGATGGAGGCGATAGTAGCGGGTCATATGCCTGTGTGTAAGTATCGTGAGTGCGACGTGAAGTGCTTGCGGCGGTTCCACGACAGTCCTATGCGCGCTTCCGGTGCCTGGCTGCACGACACATGACCAAGCTCCTCACACGCGGCTGGCACGAGCATAATCCCGGACGTCTTCGATTGGCGAACTCAGTGCCGAACCATTGTAGATCTAGAACCCACTCGCTCGGTGTGTCTGAGTGCGAGTATCGTATCAGGAGCTGCGTCCTGGCCTGTCAGAGCACCAGCCACTAAGGCGGTGAGGAGTGGTGATATGCCAGCCATTTTCTGGCCCGTGAGTTAATCATGCTTCTCACACAATGTCAGCCCTACGAGGTAACACAGGAATCTGCGACAAAGGCTGAGACGGGACTAGACACAAGAGAAATGTCTCGTTAGCCGAGTGATGTACCGGGATCCGTTGTCTACATGCGGAAAGCAATGCTTCGCATGAACAGGTCAACGTAATTGCGGACCTTTGGGGACGAGGATCGAAGAGGCGACTGTACGCCCTATTCTTCTAGCATTCGGGCCGACTTCGTTGCCATTGATGGTACGGGGATGAAGCGGCGACCACGAAGGTGATGCGCTATGCAACCAGCACGCCAAGTGACAAGACACAAAGCGCTGCACCGCCACAGATAACAGAGGTGAGGTCAAGCCCAATTTCTTGTCTCGCCGGTCATCGTCCGAGCGTCGTTACCAGCTGTCACAGGATCTCGCGCAAGAGTCGCACTGTCAGCGCAGCCAGCTCCGCGTCAACCGCAGCGGCCTCTCATCGGCCAGCGGGCTCATGGTCGTACAGTGGGTCTGTAGCATGAACCCATTGACATCTGCTGCGGACGCAAGTGCTGCGTGATCGACTGCAAGGCCAGCAAGTCATGCAGGCACCCGGTTGGTAGTGTATGCGGTGACTCTTCATCCCAGACTTCGCAGACTCGTGCGAGCGTAGTGTCAGCTCGGTACTAATGACAGCAGTGTCGGCCAACCATCATATTTTGTATCATGCGTCAAATTCGTGTCGGTGACGGTGTAGCGTAACGATAACATGCATTGTGAGCGTGTACGCCATCGACATGCTTAGACCACGACAAGCGATGGTGGATCGTAACTGAATGAGCATCACCGCAGATTCGATGGGCACATGAAGAAGCCCACTCTCAACTGAAACCTCGTTAAAGCGAAGGCTTTCGCAAAAGGACTCCGAAGGCTGTGTCCAAAGATATACTGGGAGGCGTCAATATGTATACTTCTAGACCTCCTACCGCACTGTGAGGCTGTGAATTACGGTATTTCTATCGTCGTAAGACTGGGCAGCATCGAAATCGTCAACGTCGTCCACATGCTCCGACATGAGCAGCAAAGTCGGACATTGCATTGATGACTCCTCGACCCGGACAGATCACAACGGCAAGCTGCAGCGTCGTGCGACCAGCTCACAGGTAGCCCGCGACCGCGTCACCTCCTGCAGTTGTGTCATCAGCAAGTCGCTTACGGAAGACCGGCCCTCGTCGGGGGCGGGGCTGAGCGATAAGTATTTGCATTTCCTTGAACCCTTAGGCTATAGTACATGCTCCTCCTTTTTCATCCGCGCGTCAGTCACGTGAATGCACCAGAACCGCCGCAGCCCAGCTCTTTGTCCCTCCTACTCACCGCCCGAGCGATGTTCGCCCGGTTCAAATCTTCAGCTCCCCCAATCTCTCCAAACATTCCCCAAACAGCTTCCTCTCCATCTCCAGATCCTTCAACCTAGCCTCCTCTCGTTCCTTGACCTCCTTCCCAGCCTCCCCACCAATAGTCTTGATAGCCTTCTCCTGCCTCGCCACAGCCTCTTCGCTCTTCTCAAGCTTGGCCTTAACTTTGTCCGAGACCTTGCTCGCCTCGAGACCATCGGGGAGTTGGAGGAGCACGGCGACAGATGAGTCGACGGGGTAGACGGAAGTGTTCTTCGGTGGTGAGGAGGAGGGAGATAGGACGGTGAGGGTAGACAGAGCTTTGCCCCCAAGGGAGCGGATGGAGACAGTCTCAGCTGTTGCGGTGGCGTGTGCCGAGTCAGTGAGTGGGAGTGTGAAAGCGGCGCCATTCTCTTTCACGCCCAGCTCTTGCAACAGCGATCGAATACCCTTCGAACATCCTAACACGAGATCGTAGATCCGCTCGCTCTCTGGGTCGTCAAGCTGAGCGCTGTACTGCGGAAACTTCGCAATGACGATCGACTTCGTCTTGTCCTCCGGTCGGCGGGGGAGGCGCTGCCATAGCTCTTCAGTAAGGAACGGCATGAAAGGATGCATCAGCGTCAGCGCCGTTTCGAGAGACGTGTAAAGTGTATTGATCGCGCTTCGCTTCCCCTCTTCGTTCCCGTCCTTGATGATCGATTTCGAGTTCTCGATATACACGTCACAAAGCTCGTAGAGCCAGTACTGATGCAGCGCTTGCGTCGCTCGCGAGAACTCCCGCTTCTCTAACGCCTCGTTCACGGACTTCGTAGCGGCGTTCATCTTGTGCAGAATCCAGCGTTCGGGTAATGACTCCTTGCCAGTCTTGCCTCCCTGCGCCCGCGGAGTGAAGTCCTCGGGCAGGTTACCCAGAACGAACTTCGTCGCTTGGTAGATCTTGTTGCAGAAGTTCCGCCACGATCGCATGACTTTGACGTCAAAGGCGATGTCACCGCCTCCTGTTGTGTAGTTGACAAGCGAGAAGCGCAGCGCATCAGCACCACACTCGTCAATCCCATCTGCGAATGCAGATTTCTGCCACTTCGTCGCACGCTCGATCTCCTTCGG
>JAVRRP010000869.1:0-13199 GCA_036872775.1 Oleoguttula sp. CCFEE 5521 | reverse complement strand
TTATTCTGGTCAACTATCTGATCCAGGTAAGTCTTTCTTGAGAGGAGGAGGTGCGCTGGATATTTGTTAATACTCTTTGCAGGACGGCAAGTCGCATTGGCTCGAGGGTGTGATGTTGCAGATCACGTACATCATCATCGCCACGGCCGCGTTCTTCTACCCGGCACCGGAGGGTGTCGCTGGCTGAGCGAGTCATCGTGCCTCCCCAGACCAGCACCGGTCGGGACTGGGCGCAACAGTCATCCATGGAGTTTCTAGGAGATACGAAACAGTTCGACTCTTCAACGTATACGGAGTCAGGAGTTACTCGCGAAAGATACCAGAGTTGAGTGGCTTAGGCGGTTATGTAATCTGAAAAAGGCCAGCCGCTTGCTTCCCTGTCTCAATCCCAACAGACCCGTTGAAGTGGCCGAACGTAAGAATTCCCGTCGAATTCCATTTCTAAAGTGACTGGAAACATGGGGACGCAGGGCGTATTGCTGAGCGAGAATCTTGTCGAAGAACCGCTGTAATCACCTCGATTGCCTCATTGCGTATTTACTGTTGTTTCCATATCTAGTATCTGTACAGTGCTCCCTCTATACCTTTCTCTATATATTCAGCTGGGTCCGATATCATCTGCTTTCGAGGCCGGCGACTTTCTATACGTGGTGCTTGGAGCTGAGTCAAATCGCGCGGAAGATGCAGCATCTGTATCTTTTGAGCCGAACGTGGAATGTCATGCTATCTCTTCTGCCTGCGCCTTACCGCCGTTCGTCGTTGTTGTCCCGTTGGATCTGTCGTGTCATTGAGAGAAAGCATTATTATTCTCTGCTCACTCGAGTCCATGTCGCTGACCAGTGTATCAATCATTATGTATTCGGGCTAGGCTGATCCCATCGCTTCCAGAGTTTTGGCGGGGTATGCCTTCTGCCGCCCACGATCGTGTCATCTCAAATTACGTCTGGCCTCATGAGGGGTTGTCGTTGCGGATCAGATCGAGGCGAGAGTCGGTCCTGAAGTTTCTGCGACGTCAATCTACTTGTAGCCTCGCCATAGTAAGATTCCAGGGCCATACTGGCCGGGCTCTGTTCAGCGTATACAGCCAAGACTCAATGAAGGCGTGGTCCAGCAAAGAGACTCCAACAAGGGGATCTGAGATCCAATTTCTTCTGCGTCGATCGTACTTATCGGAGGCGCCACCCGTTTCGAAACGACCTAAGCGGGGGCGTGTAAGGCTGAGCACCCAGGAGAAGCCATCGCCGAGAATCAGCGCGAGATCTTCAACTCCCGGTGCCGCCATCACCACCAAAGGTGCCTCGTCCACCCCAGACGTCCCGACAATCCTGACATCCTTCACCGCCTTCTACACAGGCTCGACAGCCCATACCTTCATTCAGTCCGAAACGCTCCTCCGGTTTGAACGTCCGCAGACCCTGACTAATGGCAGCCGAAGCAGGGGTGCTCGCATGCGAGCCAGAGTGGCTCGACGGGGTAGGCTGTAGGTGAGGATGCGGCACGCCTTTGAGAAACTCAGCTGTTGGGTAATTTTGCAGCCAGGAAAGGGTGTGGTCTTGTGGCAAAGTTGGAGCTCCGGCGGGGTAGGGAGACATCTGGTATGACTGCTGGTTGTAGGGCGTGTTTTGGAGGTGATGGTGGTAGGGATCTGGGAGCTGTTGGTGATGGAGGCTTGTCGCTGTTGCGCCTGGTGGTGGAGGGTACTGGGTGTAGTCAACGCCTAGCTGTGCGGTACGCGATGCGTGGGCATAAAGCTCTGGCGGCCACGTCGGTTGGCGACCGTGGTGACCGGCTGCCTGTGGATAGGGCGGCTGAGGATTGAGGTGGTGTTGCTGTGCGTACATCTGTTGATGATGCTGTTGAAGCTGTGGGACCTGTGGGTGTCCTGGTTGCAGCTGCTGCTGCGGCGGGGAGGCGAAGGCTGGCAGTGGGGAAGGTGCCGGCCGAGGAGAGTCTGATGTGCTGACGCTGCCGCTGGTGCGGTCGTTGTCTCCGCCTCGACTGTTCTCGGACTTGCAGACAGCATTGCAACTTCGTCGTGCATCTAGCATGCTATCAAGCGCCGACGACGTATCTTCGCCGCCGAAGTTGCCGATCTCAGCATCCGTGAGGCCATGTTGCCGTAGCAATTGACGTAGACGTTTGTTCTCGTCGACGACTCGTCGTGCCGCGGCTTGGATCTCTGCAGATGCAGCAACGCCAGCTTGCTCGCATTCTCGGTATTTGGTCTCGAGTTCTTGTAAGTATTCCTTGCGTCGCGCGCGTGAACGACGTTGATTGTCGCGAATCCGTGCCAGGTTGGAGCTCTTCTGTACATATAAACGTCAGAGTCTGGGAGTCGAATGTAGGCAGGCCACATGGCCAACTCGGCCCCTGGGTTAACGTGTGGTGAGCATGGACCCACCTGCGATTGCGTCTCACTCATGCTGGCCAACGAGCTCCCTCGTATCGAAAGGTTCGGCTGACAGTCACTACCCCCTTCTTCTGTAAAATATTTGGAAGCCTTGCCTTCCCCTCGGATGTCACTGCTGCAACCTAGTCCCTCGTCGGTCGACTGGGTGTTATTGGCATAGAGCTTGTCGGCGTGGCATGTTTTGTCGTGCAGTAGCGAAAGGACGATAGGTAAGTCAAAGCGAATGTCATCGCACTCCAGCTATGCAGCTCACAAGGTGTATGAAAAGTAGCAAGTTCACCAACGCACCGTACAAGCGGAGTAGAATGAAAACGATTACGCGGCTTCACCACCGATTGATTATACCGCATCTCTGTGGTAAGACGATCAGATAAAATCGCCCTTGCAAACACCCTGCCAGAGAACGGTGAATATGCCGCTACAGGAACGCCTCAGTTCGAAGCCGCTGAGGTGAGGCAAGACGAGGCGCGTGCGCGTAGAGCCACGGCATGGCTGAAGAAGGAAGGTGCTTTAGCTTTCTCGCGAGGTCTACCTCTCCTCTGAGCTGCGGTGTGCATGAAAGCAAGCCCGGCCCGGACTGGGAGCCGAACATATGGTCGGCGACTCTAGGGCCAGACTGCGTCAGACTCGGCAGTGCAGCGGAGAAATCGCGAACGGCAGCTGGTCAAAGGTTGGAAACCGGAGCGATGGCCCAGAGTATCTGGTGTGAGCTTCGCCTGGTGAGTGAATGCCCTGTGCGGACAAGTTCCTGTAGCACACGCGGCAGTTGTATCGACGGCGACGTTCGCACTCCGGGCAGATGATGCGAATCTATCATGGAATCCATACTGTCCGGTTGTCTCGCCGAAGCGCGCGCACATGGGGTTCCCCAGTTTTTCGCACTGACTTTGCGATCTCACCAGCCCGGTGACTACCTTGGTTTCTATGATTCGTCAGAGTCGACGCCATCAGATCAGAAAGTTGCAGCTCCACCGGCGCTGCAGCGGCGAGGCGTTCAGATGCAATGCTGCTGGGCAAGTACAACCGGGCTACATGCTCGAAAGCCACGAGCATATGCAACAGCGCGACCATTATGCCTAGGCAAAGACCAATTCGGTGTGACTACCATACAGCCCACGTGCAACCGCGCGCGGACTTGGCGAATGTCACCCGATCTGAACTCCGCAATTGCCGCAATATGATCTCCCACCGCCCACCGCCCGCCCGACGTTGCAGTCCAGCCAGGGGCCCCCGACGGTGGTGAATGGAAGACCCACGCGTTCGTTACATTATGCAAACAAGCGTTAAGCTTCATGCCGTTTCATCAGCCGTAATCTACATGTGAGTGACATGCTGGGACCTGATCGTCGAGTCTGTACCAATCCGCTCATCCCCAAGCTCCAATCCTGGTGGCTTCTATTCAGCCCTGTAGCACTCATGAGTACCTAGCAGCCGATGCCAATCGATAAAGATCCCAAACCTGGTCGCCACCTATGTGCGCCTCACTGATACCACTCATCCTCATTATATGTCATTAAGCCTCCCTGTTGCGCACCCAACCCTTCCGTCCAAGCGCCTCCTACACCGTTCCCAAGTCCATAAGCGCCAGATCCATTCATGCCGTATATCCCGTTATTTGTGAGCCCGTTGACACCCGCAGTGACTCCAGTACTTGTGGCCGGGACAGCAGCCTGACTACCCAGCCAGCCGCCAAGGGGTTCGCCACCCCAATTCCCGAAGCCTGTGGCCAAACTTGCCTGATCTCGGTAAGCCCAGTCCTGGCTATCTCGCAGTAGCTGCTCAATGCCGCCAAACATCGCACTTGGGCTCGCGCCAGAACGTGTGCTTGCAGAGGACGCCTGCCGGTTGCCCTGAGTGGAGCGAGCGGGAGTGGTGGTCGCGGAGGAATGAGGCAGAGCATGCAGCGTCTGAGAATCCGTGGGTGGGAGCTGATACGACGTTGGCGGTACTACGGTCGAGGGGAACTTAGAAGTTCCGTTCGAGGAGTAGGAAGTGAGTGCTGGGATCGCAGGAGTGAAGTACGTAGACTGCATTGGTAGAGGCGTTGCTGACGCCCATGGCTGCTGCGCAACGACGTGATTGCCATTCACTGGCGGTTGAACAGCTTGACGAGTCTCGACCCCGGGGGATGTGACATCTCCTTTGAAAGAGCCGAATTTGTTCTCCGTTCTTGCGAGGACAGCCGCGGCCTCTTCGGGCATCTCGACTTTCCACTTTCGTGCAAGGACATTCAAGATGCCGAGAGCGCGTCTCGCGCACAGCCAGCTCTCGGCGATCTCCTCGAGATGCTTTACACCATGCACAACATCACGCTTGGCGTTCTTGTCAGGTAGATTCAGGAAGTGAATCGTACATGCCGAGTGAATGATGTAGACTGCAATGTTGCAGATCTGCCGTAGACCATGAGATCGCTTGTACAGCCGTACTAGCTTCGAGATCATCGCGGCCGCTTGCGTGCACAGCTTTCGAGGGCTCACACTTGGCGGAAGTGGCGAAGTGGCTTGGGTGTACTTGAGGAACGGTCGGAAGAGGTGGATGAACAGCAGCTGGAAGAACATGCTGGGCCTAGGTTAGCATGCTTAACACCTCCAGATGACTATATTGACTTACTGCATTACCAGCACACTCGAAAGTCCTCCTTCCTTGGGCTCAAGCTCTTTCGGCAGCTCCCGCCGCCAAGCTTCCAGCCTTGTATGGATCTCACTCAACTTCTTCAATTCAGCCTGCTTGCCCTTCGCTTTGTCCATATCGCTAGGATTGTAGAAGTACTGCATCAGATCGCTACTGATCTCACATAGCTTCGAGATCTGCAGCGCCACAGCTCGTGTGCGTGCTGGCTGGGCGTGCGATTGAGTGAATCCAGAATCAGTGTATGGACTCCACTGCGCAGAGTCTTCGTCTGGGAAGACTTCTGGTTTTGGTGCGGTGATCAGTGAGTTCGGTAGCTGCGGTAGTCGGCCGAGATAGTTGGACCACGCTTTGTCGAAAAGGAAGCAACCCCAGAATGTGATTCTTCGGACATCTTCCTCTGCCTCGTCACCATTGACATGCTTATTAGTTGTGAGCTTGCCCGAATCGAGGTTCAGGCCCATATCAAGAGCCATGCGGAAGGACATGCCACTGTAGACCCAGCCTTTCGCTTCTCGAGCGCAGCCAGCTTCTCGCACAGACATCAATGCTAACGCTTGCACTGTTGTCAGTCGTGGCTTTTCGTGTTCGTCATTCGCCATGATCAGTCTCTTCGCTTCACGAAAGAAGTGGTCTCCAGCTGTGGCTGAGTCCTCCGGGTCGTCTCGAGCACCTGGGTTTGCAGTAAAATGACAGCCTAGCGCCAAGATCGCATTCACCAGCAATGGGGTGCAGTAATACGTCTTCCGACTCGAACCTGCGGGTGGGCACCCGAGAAGGAAGTCACGGTAGAAGAGACTTTTCGACAACGTGGTGAAGTACGTGTAGTGCCATGTGAAGTACATCCGCAGCAGATGTAGCGTGAGTTCTGGGTCATCTGTGACTGTCGTCCAAGAGGTGATCGGGTCCTCCTGCTGCAGATACTCGTCCGGGTTGGGTGCCATGCTGTCCTCGTGACTAAGATGGATGAGGTTGGATGTCCCTCCGATGTACCGCACTGATCCCTCGTCTAATCGCAGATCACCCATCTTGCCATAGAGTGTCGTTTCGAAGACTGACGATTGCACTGCAGGCGCACCACCTGCCTGCTCCATATCCTCATCGCTATCAATGTCCTGCTGTCCCTGCTGCCTGCGAGTGACCTTTTCCGCAACATCGTCTAGATTCTCGCATGTCCGGATCTGCTTGATTAATGCAGGCACATCCTCCTCTGGGTAGTTCAGAATAGCCTGCATCAAGGTCTGTAATGTCGAGTCCCGAGTCTTCAGGGTGTCGACCTCATTCTTGTACACACCCTTCCGTCGATGGTCTGAGTTCGGGTCGTATATGCAGTCAGTATTGTAGACTTGCTGGCACGCTGCGCAGGCTGGAGTCGCGCCATCGCACTTCGATTTCCGTTTGCTATCGCGAGCATCGTGGTCAGCGCATGCCTGGGATAGTAGCTACACGCGAGCCACCTACCGGCAAGCTATACACGCGGTGGACACACATCGTCGTTTCGACGGATCATCCTCGTCTTCGTCCACCTTCTTCCGCCTGCTCTTCTGCTTGGGCTTGGTCGAAGTTCCATTGCTTCCCGTACTGGCTCGCTGGGAGATGCTAGGAGATAGCCCATTTGTGTCTACCACCGAAGTTCCGGAAGATCCGTTCGCGACCGCGTGTGCCATGGCGATGCAAGACATGCGATTACACCATGGCCGCGGAGATGTTTCACATGCAGCACGTCAGGCGGTCGATCGTCTGTACAACTCTTGACCACAGGTAAACACCTTAATTCCCTATCTGCCAGCGCCCAGATTTCAGGTGGGAAGATGAGAATTGGCAACAAGACATCCCTACACTGAGGTCCCGAG
Source organism: Oleoguttula sp. CCFEE 5521 (assembly GCA_036872775.1). Taxonomy (NCBI): domain Eukaryota; kingdom Fungi; phylum Ascomycota; class Dothideomycetes; order Mycosphaerellales; family Teratosphaeriaceae; genus Oleoguttula; species Oleoguttula sp. CCFEE 5521. The sequence continues at coordinate 6,308 of JAVRRP010000869.1, read as the reverse complement.
ACGAGATAGACGACGTGATTGGGACCGTTATCTCATCCCACCCTGACCATCCCACCCTCACTTGCTACACCAATAGGGAGCCTTCCTTTGGTTAATTGTTTACCGCTTTCGGCCCGCAATCCACCCTGTACAGAGCACACCATGGCCGAGATCGACTTCATAGCCAAAAGGTGCAAATCTGACAATGGACTGTTCTGATGCCGAGCGCAAAGCCGGCTTCGCAGAAGCCATCGCGTGTGAAGCAATTCATACTGCAACGTTGATAGCCCGAGCCCGATGTCCAGCCGGAAACCTCAATATGCTGTAGGATGGAGTGCACTTCCCCACATGTATTGCCCGAGGTCAAGCAGTGAGATGGGCGCTCATATCATGATGGCCTTGGCCGTCCTTGAGACTAGCCTTTGGCGACCGCCATGACTAGTAAGCATTCACTCTTCTCAGTCTGCCTGTACGAAACTCACGACCGCGCCCCGATCATGGCACAATCACCGCGACGGCCAATTCGCATCGCTGGGGTGTCAGGCGCCGCTACAGATCGGCGGCATGCAATGGCTCAGATGGCAGCAAATCATCCGAACGATCCAATCGATGTTATGATCGGCGACTGGCTGAGCGAAGCCAACATGACTTCCCGTGGTGCTGCCAGATCAGGCAATGAAGGCGCTTCATATGAGCCTACATTCCTGGAGGCACTCCAGCCTGCACTCCGGGACCTCGCGAGACATGGCATTAAAGTCGCTGTCAATGCTGGTGCAAGTGACACGAAGCTGTTGCATCAAGTTGTCACGGAGATGGTGGCGAAACAAGGTCTAAGTCTCAAGGTGGCTTACATCAGTGGCGATGAGGTGTTCCCTGCGATTCAGGAGGCTATTAAGAATGGCAGCAGCACATTCGAGAACATTTGCACCGGCGAGCAGCTCGCTGACTGGAATTTTGAACCTCTATACGCTCAAGCCTACCTCGGTGGTCTCGGCATTGCTCAGGCGTTCGCTGATGGGGCTGATATTGTTGTGTGTGGGCGTGTAAGTGATGCTTCGCCGGTCATTGGTGCTGCATATTGGTGGCATGGTTGGAAGCGAGATCAGCTGCACGAGCTGGCGAATGCATTTGTTGCAGGTCATCTGATTGAGTGCTCGAACTATGTCTGTGGTGGCAACTTCACTGGATTCAAGAGTCTAGAGAGTCGTAGCTGGGATTCAATCGGGTACCCCATCGCCGAGATTGCGAGCAACGGCCAGGTCGTCATCACGAAGGGGAAAGGCAGCGGTGGCGAGGTCAGCATTCAGACTTGCACCTCTCAGCTACTCTACGAGATCCAGGGACCGTGGTACTACAACTCGGATGTTACGGCTGTGCTTGACGGCATCTGGTTCGAGCAGCTTGGTACTAACCGTGTTGCCATGCACGGCGTTCGGGGGGACCTGCCGCCGCCGACTACGAAGGTGGGCATCACTGCCCGGGGCGGCTACCAGGCTGAGGCTCATTGGTTCATTTGTGGGCTTGACATCGAAGCGAAAGCACGCATGATGGAGTCGCAGATCCGTCTACTACTCAAGCCGCACATCCACCGCTTCTCTCGCCTGGAGTTCACGCTGAACGGCACTGCGAAAGAGGATGCTACCAATCAAAATGCCGCGACTGTTGATCTCAGAGTCTTTGCGCAAGCAGCTAATGAAGCTGACATTACACCTGACAAGTTCCTCCGCCCAGTCTTGGACCCGGTGATGGAGGGCTATCCTGGAGCTACTCCACACCTCGATTTCCGCCAAGGCTTCCCTAAGCCAGTGTACGAGTACTATGTAACTTTGCTTCCACAAACATCCGTGCAGCATAAAGTGCATCGCTGGGACGGAAGCGAAACGACCATCGACCCGCCGCCCGCGACCAAGACCTGGTCCTCGCAGCAAGCATCGCAGCCCAGCACTATCTCCCCGAGACTTGACTTCGGACCCACCACTCGTGGGCCACTAGGCTGGATCGTTCACGCGCGTAGCGGCGATAAAGGCTCCAACGCCAACATCGGCTTCTGGGTTCGCTACAAAGACGAGTGGGACTGGCTTCGCTCGCTCCTCTCTGTCGAAAAGATCAAGGAGTTGCTTGCTGACGAGTACAAGTCTGGACACAAGATCGATCGCTTCGAGCTGCCTGAGCTGAAGGCTGTGCACTTCCTACTTGTGGACCATCTTGACCGCGGTGTGAGCTGCTCGAGCTCGTATGACTTCTTGGGCAAGAATGTGGCTGAGTTCCTGAGGTCGAGATATGTTGATCTGCCGAATAGATTCCTGGCTCGTGGAAAGCTGTAGGGGCCGAATGTGTTACTTCGCCGCTCCGGAGTCGGTGTCGTGGGCTATGCGCTGTTGTGCTTCCCCGTGTGACCGAAGTGTTGTGGTGCCGTGTCTGGAGGAGTCTCCAGTCCAGACGAGACCCAACCAACTCGCCCGCAAATGTCGAGCGACAGTCTCACCATGGCAAGGGCCTTCATAGAAACACAAGAGTGAGATCAGGGTCTCGGAGAAGCGGAGACACATCTGACCATCGTACCTATCCTGTCATTCATATTCGCACCTACCACCGAAGCTGTGTCTCGTAAATACAACGACTGTCACTGCCGTGTACATCAGAAACACGGCGATCATGGCTCGAGGTGCCAGCATGAATTGCTGTCAGGTTTCGATCGCGAGCCAGTCTACCCATCACGGCATACGCATTGCAGCATAATACCGTTGCGACCCAGCATACATTAGAGTAGTTTCGATACGCATCTATTGCCTCGCCTATGGTTGCAATGGTCTCTACACTAGCGATAGGACAGAGTGTCAAGCGCCGGATGATCTCGAAAAGTTCCGGAGGTAAGTCTTGGACGTGTGTAGCAAGAGTCTTGCTAGGTGCGCAAGCTACAACATCATGCATAGCAGCGGTTCTGCTCCGAGTCTGTACGGTAGGTCCCACACTGGCAAGTCTTGACATATTCGAAAAGTTTAGCGTGCGAGGCAACGAAGAAATGGCAATTTGACTCTCCAACACCACAAGAAAACCACCGAATTTATCCACGAAATTCAGACAAAGCGAAGCCGGAAGAACCGGAAAGATGTGCGAGAAAGCCAAAAGAGTACACGAGGAATTATCTTCGCGAGCGGTCCCCTCGAACCTGCGCACTCCTTGAGGAAGCTACCGAACGTCGCTCAATTAGGAAACCCAAACTTGCGACTACCGGTCATTGCCACCTGGCCAAGGGTGAGAGGGCGTAACCTGCTACGTTAAATGGCTGTGCAGAGCATTGAAAGTTATGTTTATATACTATGAAATTTCTCCGACACATGTACTTGACATGTGATTGATGGGATCTCCAACACTGTTATGGTGCGTGGAACTGTATTGTGTGCTCTGATCGAGGATAAAGTGCAGCCGTGCGTCAAGCGAGATCTATCACGTGACGCATATTTGGTGCTGACCTAAAGTCGGGCGCGAGTCATGTGCTGAAGGTGACACCTCTCAATGGCAGCAGCTTGTCGAACAGATGATACATATCAGTTACAAACACCGCAAGCTCTCCGACACGATATTAACCGCTACTCACAAACTGCTTGAGGTTATCTCAACGCCCACACATTCACTTCGAGTTCCGCGCTACTTGATCATCACCGTCGACCCAGCCCATACTAATCACTCCTCCCATCACCACAGAGTCGCTCGCACCACACAGCCAACGCCACTTTGCTCCGACCCACGATTACCGCCTCACCACTCTGATCTTCTGCCGCTGGCATACTCCTTATCGCAGCCCACACTTTCTTCACAGCAGGCTCCAGCCAATACAACTCGAAACCGGCAAAATGATATCCGACAACTCCCTCTACAGCCTAGCCGTCTTCCTCGGCAGCGCGGCAATGCTGCTCATAGTGCTGTACCACTTTCTCGAGATCAATTCAAAGGACACCGCGGAGGTGAAGGGCGTGGTTAGCGAGGGGAGGAAGAAGGACGCTGTGCCTGCTAAGGTCAAATGAGGGTTTAAGATATGGGATTGGGTACGGCATGAGTTCAGGGGGTGGGTATGGCTGGGGATGTGATAGATGAGGGTAGGAGAGAGGGGAGATGCGGAGATGCAAGGGTAACGGAGGCTTGGGGAAGTGGAGGTGTGGAGCATGAGGAGCGCGGCCGCATGCGATGCTGGGGAAGGCTGAAAGGCGCAGAACAAGTTGCAGTTCAGCGGGCGAGCAGACTCGGTTTGCATGCTCGTCGATGTGGGAGCAGAAATCGGGCAAGGTGGTGAACAACGGGCAACTGGCATGGTGCCGTGCCAGACTGCTTTCGTCATCTCTCGATGCTGCTTGGACGGCTCTTGCTATCCAGCAGGCCGTCGCGCAATGCTGGCTACCTCCGCTAGAGGCTGCTCATATTCTATAGTAGTGTGGCCTGACTTGCACGCCCTCAACAACCGCTCACGTCTCAACCCCCTCCATCCCCTCCCCCTCACTCTCACTTCCCGTCTCCCCCTCCACCGCAACCTCATCCTCAAAGTCCTCCTCATCCAGAAACCCCAGCCTCCGCTTCGGATTGACGAATCTGCAGCCCAGCTGCCCCATCGTAGGCCCCACAATGCGCTTCCTCGCCTCTAGCCGGCGCACAGCGTCTCGAGCTTCCTTGTCGAGCCCACTCGTGTCGATAGCAGTAGCTGGAGCAAGATTGACAGCCGAGAAAGGCTGGATGATGGGCGTGATGGAGCGGCCGTGAGAGTCAGAGAGATAGGCGTCGGTATCATGCGTTGCTGTGCCTGCCTGTCAGTCTTCTCGACGATCAGCCTCAGTCCCTCAGCAAGACACAACATCACCAGGGAATCGTACCTGGAAGCCCGGACCTGGGTCCGTCACCCAGCCTCCAAGCGATAGGCTCCAAATGCTCCTTCTCCACATGCTTCACCCAGGGCGCGATATCAGGAAACACCGCCGGCCGATCGAGCCCTTTACTGACTTTACACTTCGTCCAAAGACAAGCATACTCGTCATCTTCGCCTGGTCGGCCGTGAAGTTTGACGATGTGTTTCCGGAGTGTGTCAAGGGAGTGAAGCTCAGCTCTACACCCTTGCCATTCGCATTTGTAGACTTGATACTCCGCTTCCTGAAGTGGCTGCGTAGGCGGTCGATAGCTGGTGCGTCCTCCACCGCTGCCGAGGGGTTTCGATCCTGCGGCTGCGGGAGGCAGACCCTGAGCTTCACGCGAATGAACGCTTTTGCGCCAGCCTTTTGGTCGGCCTTTAGTTTTGATTGGATTGCCATACTCGTCTAGCTGGCGGAACGCAGCGTAGCCTACCGCAGCGCCAGTGCCGGACATCGCGGGCGAGCTTGCGGCAGCGCGGTTTGGTGTTGCAGTGTTTCGCTGTCTAGACGACGTGTTTGGCTGTCGCGTCGTGGAAGTGGGCTGCGGGGTGGAGCCGCCGGATGTGTCCGCGCGGACCGAGCTTAGCGCGGAGGTCTTGAAAGGGCGGCCTTTCTTTTTGGGTTTGTGGATGTAGCCTGGCTCTTTTACTGAGGGGAGGGAGAGCACTTCAGTAGTCTTGTTGATGCGGTGCGCGGTCTTGAGGGTATTGCCCTCGTTGTCGGCATCGGCTGCATCTTCGTCGCGGATGAACTTCTCGACTGCATTTGAGGGTGACTCCTTTGCAGGCTCGGGGTCGATGACATCCCATCTGATTGTCGCAAGGTCGCTTCTGTTGCCGCCCGAGTCGACCATGCCACCTCGCTCACCTAGTAGGCGCTGCATGTTGTTCATGTGAGCATTGAGCGGGCGCATGTCCGGATGTCGACCAGTAGCTAGCAGTACGTCTCGTGCGATGGTACGACTGTCGTAGTGCGACTTACGCGCAACGCGATCGCGCATGATAGGCTCGACGATCATCTTCCCTTTAATGCGCTCGTGCTGCAAGAACTCTTGAGTCGGACCTGTGCGCTTTGGTGGTGCAGGCGGCGGAGGCGTTCGCTGTGCGGCGGGCTGTGCTGCCATTGGCGCAGGAGGTGCTTTGAAGCTTCCATTCGGCGTAGGAGGACCTATACGATATATTTGCACGGGTGGAGCGCCGGGACGTTGCAGCATTTGCGCGGTCATCGCCTGTGATGTAGTATCACTTCCTTCCAGCGGCTGTGACGCGATGCCAACTCCTTGTACAGTCTGCTGCATTTTCGGCGGTGGCGGCTCATCGTCGTCTGAGTCGGCTTGTGTTAGGTCTACCATTGTGCTGAACTCTCGTTTGCGCGCAGCCTCCTCTTTATCGGCTGGGGGGCGCGGCGGCGGGGGTGGCTTGGTTTTCCTTTTTT
>JAVRRP010000868.1:0-13200 GCA_036872775.1 Oleoguttula sp. CCFEE 5521 | reverse complement strand
CGCGGCCTACAAACCCGTCCGGACTACAGTTTTGTCGTTGTATGATGGCAAGCATGTAGCTATCTATTGACAATGACAGCATCAATGCAGCTTGCGGACATGAGGTCTCTCGTACTCAGCCCTGACTGGTCAATGACATCGGCGCACTAGCGAGCGGACGCCGACTTGCAGTGTACCGTGTTAAGTAAACTCTGCAGCACGCAGATCAATGCTGAAGCCGGTATCGCGGTGAACTTGGCCGACGTCGGTGAGGGGAAGCTATGAGTTGCACCGAGATGCATTGGAACTTATTGAGATAGTACTTCAGATTGCGACTGAGAAGTCGCATGCTTCGACATAATGTAAATTTCCATTTCGCTCGTGCGATTGCCTCTCACACTTGGATCCAGCCCTGATCCATCAATTTTCCATTTCCCAGACACCTTTCCATTCTGCAGCGGCATCGTCAGCCATGCCCCACGTCCTCGTCCTCCCCGGCGACCACATAGGCCCCGAAGTCGTCCACGAAGCCCTCAAGCTCCTGCCCCTCATAAGCGCCTCGACCGGCGTAGAGTTCACCCTCGACCACGACCTCTGCGGCGGCGCCTCGCTAGACGCCCACAACGACTCCGTCACCGAAGCCGTGCTCCAGAAATGCACCAAGGCTGACGCAGTCTTCTTCGGCAGCGCAGGCGGGCCAGAATGGGGCACTCGCCAACCAAACCCAGAGAGCGGGCTCTTGCGAATTCGGGCTAGGATGGAGATATTCGCGAATCTGAGGCCGTGCTACTTCGCGAGCGAGAGTTTGGTGGGGAGGAGTCCGATCAAGGAGGAGATCGTGCGGGGCGTGGACTTCATGCTAATTCGGGAAAATTGCGGCGGGGCATATTTCGGGAAGAAGATCGAGGAGGAGGATTATGGGTGTGATCCTTGGGAGTACTCGAGGAAGGAGATCGAGAGGGTTGCGCGAGTGGCTGGCGCGCTTGCGATGCAGACGAGCCCGCCTACGCCTGTGACGAGCGCAGATAAGGCGAATGTGCTTGCTAGCTCGAGAGTCTGGCGGAGGATTGTGACGGAGGTGTTTGAGAGAGAGTTTCCGAAGGTGAAGCTGCAGCATCAGTTGGCGGATAGTTTGGCGATGATGTTGATTACGCAGCCGACGAAGTGGAATGGGATCATTCTGACCGACAACACATTCGGCGACATCTTGAGCGACGAGGCAGGCGGGCTGACAGGCAGCCTAGGCCTGTTGCCGAGTGCATCGCTTGCAGGGCCGCCAGGTGGTAGTCTAGGGCAGAACAGTGTCGGTGGCGCGAGAGGTCTGTACGAGCCCGTACATGGCAGTGCACCGGACATATCTAGCAAAGGCCTGGCAAACCCGGTAGCTCAAGTGCTGAGCTTGGCAATGATGATGCGGTACTCCTTCAACATGCACAGAGAGGCCGAGATCGTCGAGAGGGCTGTGGCGAAGGTGCTCGACACCAAGGAGGCCGGTGGCTTAGAGATCCGGACAGGCGATCTCGGTGGTAAAGCCGGTACCAAGGAGATGAGCGAGGCCATCCAGAGTGAGGTCAAGCGTATGCTAGAGGTGTAGATGTTACAAGTCCTCAGCTTTCCTTGCCCTTTCGTCCACCCAACCTCTTCCTCAACGTGCCCACCATCTTCGAGAACCAGAAGAAGTTCAAGCCAGTCAGCGCAGTGTTAGCGAGCAAGTACGTCCCGAACAAGAGCTCCGGCACCGGTCCCGCTCTCCAAGCCGAAAGCATGTCCTGCGTGAGCAGCCAGGTCTGGTAAGTGCCCCATACCAGCCGACAGCCAAAGAAGGTCCCCACTAGCGCCACGCCGTTGTAGACTTGCAAGTCCGAAGGCTCTTCTTCTGGTGTAGGTGAGAGCTTATTCAGCATCCAATGCAGATTCAGAAACGGCGTTGAAAGCTCATACAGCACAAAGTTGACGCCGTAGTAATTCCCAAATGGCCGCTGTGTACTTTCTGTCAGCCAACCCACCCAATAGTGATCACCAATCCCAGGTACATGGAGGGTATACATACAAACCCAATCATCGTGACCACAAAAGCAGCCACCGCATGCACCAGCGCAGTAGGCCCGTACATATCAACCCACCTCGCACTGATCAAAATGTCCCACAAAAAGTAACCCGCGGCCCACGCCTGCACCTTTCCAGCCGCAGGGCTATAGCCCCATAACCTCGTCTCCCACGTACTGCCTACCCTCGTCGGATCTGACGCGATCACCCGCAACGCGGCCGTGCAGATGAACACAGCTTGTACGAGGCCTGTGACGCGGGTGTCCCAGTTCAGACGCATTTTGAGCGGGAAAGAGGGGTAGGATTCTGGGGCTAGCTGGCGGGAGAGGGGTGGGGAGATGAGAGAGAAGAGGGTTTGGTAGGTCAAGGTGGAAAGCAGCAGGGTGTTGGCGTGGAGGGGAAGGGTGTGGAGGTGGAGGGCGCGAGAGAGACCGAGGGACCAGGGGGCGCGGGAGAGGGGGAGGGTGGGAGATATGGCGGCCATGGTCGGGGTGGAGCGAAGTGTAACGTGCTCGAGGTCAAAGGGCGAGGACGAAGCTCGAGGTGGGTGAAGCCAATGGCTCCATGATAGATCTCGGGGAAACGAGAGGCCGAGGAGCCGAGATCTGGATCGGCTTGGCAGAGTGACTAAGTACTGGGGACGCTTTGGACTGCGTACATGGTTTGTGAGAAAGAGCATGTTGGTTATCTCGACATTCGAGCGCAGCGACGACTCGTGATCGCTAGTTTTTGTGGCTTAGCACCCCCACTGCGACGATGACAGCGGTTGAAGACTCTCCTTTGACTGAAGGGGGCCCGCCATCGAAGGCGGGCAAACTCTCCGAGCGCGAGCGGAACAGAGAGAACCAGCGCAGACTTCGCGAGAGACGGAAAGGCTATACACAGGAACTTGAAGGGAGGTTGCAGGCGCTAGAGAAGAAAGGCATCCAGGCGACGGAGGTGGTGCAGCAGGCTGCGAGAACGGTTGTGGAAGAGAACCGCGCATTGCGCCTGCTACTCGCTGCAAAGGGCGTCCCGAACTCAGAGGTCGACGAATGGGTCAGAGGATGCGCCCGTGGTGGGGAGCGGAGTTACGAGAGTGCCGCGATCCCAAGATACGAACCAGCAATACAACCGCAGCTAGCACCAGCGCCCATCCTGCAGATGCAAGATACAATGCCACCCACTCGCTACAGTCACAGTCCACATGACTCTGGCATGAGCACGCAGTCAGCAGTCTTTGACAACAGGAACATCCAGCCGGATCTGGACGCGCACGTCTACGTTTCACCTGAAGCATCAGAGCATCACGACACCATGCCCGAGCGCTATCGTAGCGGCGGATGCGGCTCGTCGAGTGCTGCAGTCGACGAGACGAGGAAGCGGAATTGCGATGAGATGGACTGCGAAGAGGCTGCGCGCATCATCACTACTCTCAGGGGAGAGGAGGATCCGGAGGCGATGTGGCCGCAGCTCGGGTGCAGTAGTGCGAAGCGGACGACTGTGAAGAACTCGGTACTCATGTCGCTTGCTGGGTGAGCAGTCAGGGAAGGTCAAAGTACTCACAGATGAAGGTGTTATAATGGATCAGATTTCCCTGTCCAAGACTTGAGTGCAAGCCAGGCACACAGATGCTCTGCAAGCACGGACCCCGATCATTGACATTCGACGTCAAGTCGAGGTTCGGATAAGAAGGTCGACAGCCATTAGCTTGCGCACAAGCGAGCCAGTGAGCTCGCGGCGGTGAGGGCGTACTTGTGGAAGAAGGAGCGCCAGGGCCAGTGTGTGTGAGGAAGGAGCGCTCCAGGGAGGCCGATGAGGCCTTGGTCTGAGATGATGGAGCTGTGCTTGCAAGGCTATCTCGTCATCACCTACAGATCGAGCAGAGACGATGAAGAGCTGCGCCGGCTCTCGACAGCTATGAGGCTTGCCGTGCTAAATACCTTTCCAGCTGTCAGAGGACAATTGGAGGGTATTCGTGTTCGCTTATTGCGCGCAGGGTCGCGAATGCAAGACTCCTTCTGAACCTGGAAAGTCGAGGTCTAAAGGGCCGCGCGGAGTGTCGTCCATCAAGCAGACGTGGCAAGGGATTACAGGGTAGTCAATCACCCAGACCACTGCGCGTAAGGAGGACGTACAGCTTGAGGGAGAGGAGTGCAGGCCCGCCCACTCACAGCGTGAAGAAATATATAGTATACATCTATTTGACTACATCACAGAATCTCTATATGCTACGCTCCCTCGCTATGCATTACCCTGCAGATGCACTACACCCAGAAGACCTGAACTCCAGCATGCCGCAAGGCAGTTCTATAGGCTTCCTAGATCTACACCATTGACCTTCCCAGTGAGCCTGTCAACTTCTTCGTCCGTTCCCGGCTCGACCCTCGGCCGCTCACTAAATCGATCTCCGAATAGCTCAAAATGCTCCCGCATTACCAGACTATACTTCACGAATTCCTCCACACAGTCTACGATCCGATCCCGATTCCCGCCTTCCATTAGTCTGCTTCCACCCTCCTCGTCATCCTCAGCAGTGAACTGCTTATAAGCCATCGGGACCGAGGATTGGTTGGGTATGGCGAACATGCGCATCCAGCGGCCTAGTATTCGGAGCGAGTTGACGGTGTTGAAAGATTGCGAGCCGCCGGAGACCATTGCAAGTCCTAGTGTACGGCCTTGAGTGGGGCGCACGGAGCCAGTGGAGAGGGGGATCCAATCGATTTGGGTCTTGAAGACGCCGGTCTGTCACGCTCGTCAATTATTCAATTAAGCAGAGTTGGAGGTGTGATTTGGGCTTACGAGATTCCCATGTTGCTCCGGGCTGACCCAGAAATGCCCATCACTCCATCGAGACAAGTCGCGCAGCTCCTGGACTTTAGGATGGTCGTGATTTGCGTCATCTTTCATCGGCAGACCGGAGGGATCGTAGACGCGGACATCGCAGCCTAGACGCCAGAGGATTCGGGAGACCTCGAAGGCAAGAAGTTTGGAGTAGGATCTTGTCCGCAAGCTGCCATAAAGCACAAGTACCCTTAGCCTGGTCCCGCTCTGCAAGATCGATCCATGTGACATCTCGGTGACTTTGGCGAGTTCGAGACGGGACACCCAGTCAGAGGCCGTAACTTCATCGTCGAGGATGAAGGGGCGATGGGCCTTTCGTATGCTTGGCTCGTCCTTATCTGCAGGTATTGCGAGGGAGAGGAAGGAGTAAGCTTTGTCTGTTACTAGCTTTTTGGTCGCTCGCATGGAGGATGTGTTGTTCAGGTCGCCATTCGTTGTCGGGACTGTAGTTGCCATGGCTCTAATCGTCGAGATTCGTCGGGATCGCAATGGTAGCGATCTTAGGATAACGGGGACCGATGTGCGAGAGACTTGTATGATGGACGAAGATAATCTGTACAGCATGTTCTCCCCTACCTCACTCAGCAATCGACTTGACAGCAATGTGCATGTATCTGCAGCAACATGGATGGAGTCGACAGTTCGCCGCATGGAGTAGTCAGTGAAACATTTTGATTGGTCGAAGAGTCGGGCTTCGCGAAACGGCTAAGCCGATATCAGGATGACTTTACATGTACCTAAAGTAGGATGAGGTATCAGGTAGTCCTCAGCCGCACGATGGAAAGGATCTCTATCGTACCGGGTCTGCGGCATCCATGATCTACTTGGTGCTTTGCAGCATTACTGCAGATGAATGACAGGCCGCAAGACCTTCAGGCAATTGAATAGCGAGTCTCGTCAGTGGGAGTCTTGTGACCACTGCAAAGGCATGGTGATGGAGAACCCTCTCAAGCAAGATGTCGAAAGCCTTCCTACGCGACAAGGCATGGCGACCGTTCAAGGAGGGTTTGACAGACCCTGCCAAATACAACATCGATCCGCGCCTTGCTTGGGTGTATGCCGAGCCCGAGGACCCTGCGCCGGTGAGTCGTGGTGACGGTCATATCTCCATCGTCTAGCCATTTTCGGTTGTCTCTCCCTGCTGCTTTTACGTGCTTTGCGGAACGCAGTAAGCGCTGCTCGCGTCTGCAACTGAGGTACCGTAGGCAATCTCAGTACCATTATCGGAACGTGCCATCCAGGCTCGCGCTGCACTGCTCAGCCTCGGGCACAAGTATTGAGCGCGCGTGTCGCAAGCAACACGGGGACTTGGTCGCTGCTGCGCTGCAGTATGCGAAGCAGCATGGCGCACTCCAGGAGTTATCGTCCGAAGATGCAATTCGCACGCAGCTAGCGCTCCTCTAGTTATCAAACTAATGTAGGCTTCTTTAGGGAATCGATCTGGTTGAACCATTTGGCGAGCCTTACGAATATGACACCGACGCGGTCAGGCTTCCAGAGGGAGAGAAGTCTTTCAGATTGCTCCAGATCTTACCAGGGCACTACGCCGATGCTGTCCATTGCACGCTTCAGGCTTACACCTTGGCCGCAAGTCCGCCATATGAGGCGCTATCCTATTGTTGGGGAGATGTGCCAGGTCATGAGAAAATATTGATCGACGGTCGCATAATGATAGTGACCAAAAGTCTCAGGGCTGCGTTACGATGGCTCCGCAAGCCCAACACCAGACGACGGTTGTGGGTCGATGCAGTCTGCATCAACCAGGCTGATGTGGTGGAACGGAGTGCGCAAGTCGCCATAATGGGAGATATCTACCGTCGTGCGACGCAGACCACGATATGGCTTGGAGCTCCAGGCACTAACAGTCATCAGGCTTTCACAGCGACCGCCGGACTGGCTAGGACTGCCGCCAATCCGGGATGTATTCCACGTGATCTGGGTGCAGTGAATATCACCTACATGCTCGCGTGCATGCTTACGTCCGAATACGCTGCTGGCAAGCAAAGTGGCACAACAAACGACTTGCCACAAGATTCTCGGGCGCTCGAGGCTCTGAGAGACGCTATGCACGGTATCACCGACCGGGCATGGTTCGAGCGTGTGTGGGTAGTACAGGAGGTGGCATTGGCTACACAGGCTGTCGTTGTGTGCGGCTCCGATACCTTGCCTTGGACTGATTTCCTCACTGGTACGGCTCTCGGATTTCGCCTTGGAGCCTGGGAGACTAATATGATGGGCTTTGTGCCAGCCCCCGAGCCCATGTTCCCTGTCATGATCGCCCAGTCTCATCGAGAGCCGACCGTACAGCAGTCTGCTGCGACTTTCTTAGGCCTCTTACATGAATATCGCCTCCGAGAGGCTACGAATCCTGTGGACAAGGTGTACTCAATGTTAGGTCTCGTTGGTCCCAATGTCGATAATCTGGGGCTGATCCCAGACTACACACTACCTTTCCAGCAAGTCTTCAGGAATGCTGCAGCTGCGATCCTCATTCACGATAGCAACCTGGACATTCTGGGCATGACCGAACCACTCGAAGGACTTCCATCATGGGTGCCCGACTGGAGTCGACCTTCGCTCGTAGCTCCTTTAACTGTGAACATTTCAAAGTTGCCATTACCGACACACGCGAGTCGAAATACCATGTCAGAACTGCGCATCAGCGGGCAAGGCGATGTGCTAATTCTCAAGGGTCATATCGTTGACCGCATCACCGAGATAGCCGCACATGTAGATTACATGCAGGACTGGTTCGACGATATGGACAATTCTCTAGATTTCGTACGAGATCCCGAAGAACTTTCGCCAGATGCTACACTGACACAGAGTGTCACTTCAGCCTGGAAAGACATATCGAACGCCTTCGAAGATCTTTCTGGCATTATCCACGTTACGCTACATGAGCTATTCAGATCGGTCGAACCGCTGCAGCGCTTTGTCGAGTGGGAGAACCTTGCGAAGGTGCATGAAAAAGCATCGAAGCCCGCTCGGGAGGACAGATTGGTTACGTATATGCAAACACTCACCGCAGGTTGTTACCTTCCTGGCGGTCCAGCAGAGACGAGACTGGTATTTGACCAATGGTTTGAGTCGCTTTCACCGATTCGAACGCTCACTAGGGCAAAGCTAGCTGCTTTGCCGAAGCTGTACAAACCTCTCGCTTTCGCGGGCTACGTGCGCAAGACATGGCAGTCGTATGCAAAGTTCAATGATGTGCTGGAGCACGCATACAACCGGCGAATGGGTCGGACTGCGAAGGGGAGGCTAGCTCTGGTGCCTAAGTCGGCAGCAGTAGGGGACTTGATAGTACTGTGCAAGGGTGGACGCGTTCCGCTGTGTCTGAGACCGGTGGACGAAGTCACCTTTACCCTGTTGGGAGAGGCTTACGTGCATGGTGTCGTGAATGGCGAGGCATTCGACGAAGAGCTGTGTGAGGCTATACCCATTCGCTGAGTGCTGCGACGTTCAGCTCGCTTAGCACTGCATATACGGCCATGCCGGCAACGCTCAGATCTGAAACTCATCGAGTTGACACGGGGCTGCGATATCATCAAGACTAGCGAGCGTGTTGTGAATTTACCAATGCCCCGAGCTAAGGTTTTCTTTGTAGATATCTTGCATCGCGATGCCATGCGATAAATTGCCTTGATGACCACATCTACGTGATACGCAGTTCCAGGTGTAACGACACCAGCCTTGAATGCTACCAGGTGCTTCCCAGCGCTGCGTACCCGAGCATTCAAAAGTCGCTGTGTAGATATGTACAGGAATAGCACAACCAGTGACCTGCGATCAATGCGGCGGTCAGGCGATGCCATAACGTGTAGCCTACACGCTACGAAGGAAGCTTCTGTCCGATCCCGCCACCATGTGGGCGGGCGATGCCTCCGGAGTTCGGATTGCTTCCGCTGACATGGACGCGCACATGGCTGCTGCACGGTCGAACCTTGTACTGCTTGATCCGATCTGATGTCTACAGGCAGATACTCAAGATGGCGTTGCGTCGATGAGGTACCAGCTCTTGTAAAGATCTGCTAATCTCCGTGCGTGTATGTATATGAATGAAGTGCCCAAGCACACGTCGGCCAATGTGTGGCTCGCATGTGATCGTTTCGTCCCCTGTCCTGTCTTCCACGTGGTTATCACGGCAAGCTAGCTCAACGTACCTAGAAAGTCTATTCACGACTCGTCGCGGCCATTGCGAGTCAGAGGCGTACTGCAGGGTCCTGCCTACACCATGGAGATGAGGTGCGCGTCGACGGTGGTGCACGCACTTTCATTAACGGAAGAACTCGCAACGATCGACATCGCCTGATGCTGTTCTTCGGGTCGGTTCCGGACCAAGACGGCCCCCGCGTTTCCATGCACGGAGTACCAACCGAACATCGCCCATTCTGTAGTGGTGCGAAGTGCTCACCGCAGTCATGAATAAACCTCCGCACTTGACTGATGAGAATAGATGACAGGGACTCGATGCGATTCATTGAGTTGCTTGCGCAAACTCTGGCTAAATAAGAGCAATACCATGTGGCAGTGCAAAGTCCAAATCCTGCGTTACGAACTTACGACACTGCACGCGATCATGGCAAGGAAGCAGACGCCACCAACCCAGCAAACTGCTGCACGGCCGTTCGGCAACAGGGGCCAGCGATATTGCCAAGACCGGGGATGAACCGCTCACCTTTCTGGAAGAGCGGAACCTGCTCGTCAGAGGCACGCCGTACCGTGAGTCGGGGCGATGGACTCCCTTCGGCAACCCATCTAAATTCCTTGCGTGCGGTGCTGTTGAGTTTGGAGCCACATGAGGCGCCCTCGATAGCGCAGACACGAACTCATAGGCTGCAGCACTGCATCATCTGTAGCGTGTAGCCTATCGGCCGATTGGCAGCTTTCAAAGTAAAGCGCCAGGTGGCTGCTCAAAGAATTGCTTGACTGGTATCCACCAGGTTTACCCGGTCCATGCTCGTGCCCTGGCATGTCGTGCCTGCAGCTGTCGATCTCGATTCTCTACCCCAGGATTTCTCGGACCCAGTTCGCCACTCGAGGACCTGTCCCGAGGACACACCACTTGCGCCTGTCATCCGCCAGTGTCAGGGCAGGCCATGCGTGTCGAAACTCTATCATGTCATGAACATCTTACAAGCGAGCTCAAGCGCCACGTCCGTCTCCCCGTGCCGTACATTGGGGTGAAGTCCCTTCGAGATGAAGCCTATGAGTCGAGGTTGCGGAGGGTGAGCAGCCCTGTGGGGATTGGGAGCGCTGCGTTGCGAAAGTATAAGCTGATTTCCACTTGTCTGCGCATCTCTTTCGTTTGTGGTAGCTGTGTTCCGTTTCACTGCATTAACATCCCGGTCGTGGCTTCCTGCAATAAGCCGCCCTCGTACTCTACTACCCCTCGACCCCGGCGGCTGGTACCACTCACCAGCTGAGCATCTCTTTGTCGGACCTATACAATTGGAAGGTCCTGGAGTCTGGTCTCTGTCCAGTCGATATCGCGATTGCTCAAAGCGACTGCGCTCAACGCTGTTCCTCGCGCCATGGGGCTCTCCGGCCATGCTGCCCCTTCGGCGGTGGTAGGCGTAACGGTCTCTTTCACCGTCGTTGCAGTCATCGCCGTGGCTCTCCGCCTCTACAGCCGGCTGATCGTCGTCAAGAGCGCTGGCAAGGACGACATCGCTATCGCTGTGGCTGGAGTCCTGACAATAGGACTGACTGTCGCGCAATGCTATCAAGGTGCGTTCAGCAATAAATCACCGCGCCATAGTCAGATCGCGGATCGCTGTGGAAAGACTCGGCGCCCTTGGAGCGAACTCAGAAGATCATCCAGACGTGAACCTCACTGACACATCACCGCAGTCAAATATGGCATGGGCAGGCACGCTGCGGATTTAAGCATCGATGAACAAGTAACATCACTCAAACCACTCTGGGCTTCCATCGTCGTCTACCAACTCGGCCTATTCGTCGTCAAACTCTCGATTCTGCTCCAGTACTTGCGCATCTTCCCCTACCGCGCCTTCCGACTTCTCTGCTGGACGCTTATTGCATTCATGTGCTGCTGGTCTTGCTGGACAGTCATGAGCTCAGTCTTCCTCTGCACTCCCGTGGCTGCTTTCTGGGACACCAATCTCAAGGCCCGGCCTGGTACACGTTGTTTCAATCAGCAAGTCCTTTGGTAAGGTTAATCTATCTGCCACACTACACTATATCTGCTAACTCCGCGCAGGTTTACCAACTCGGGCGTGAATATCATTACCGACATCCTCACAGCAGTCCTTCCTCTCCCCTTCTTGAATCAGCTTCAACTTCCCAAACGCCAGAAATTCGCGCTAATGGTTGTCTTTGCGCTAGGAGGCTTGTAAGTCTTCCCCCAACAGTACCCAAGGTACCTTTGAACTGATCCACTCCCCCTCCCAGCACATGCATCATCTCCATCCTCCGCCTCGGCTACCTCGCAGCCTTCACCGAAACAAAAGATGTCACCTGGGACAATCCCCTCGCGGCAATCTGGTCCTCCCTCGAAGTCAACATCGGCATCGTGTGCTCCTGCCTCCCCACGCTCAAAACACTGGTGCTCCAAATCTTTCCCCGGATCTTCTCCTCGGGCTATGCAGCGAATACGCACGTCGGCTACGGCTCTGGCGTTCGGAAGGGTCTCCGCAACCGCGCTTCGCTCGATGCGCTGGGCAAGGGGCTCTCCGGGCGAGATCAACCGAGTCATTCGGCTTTTGTGAGGTCTGGACGGGGGAAGGACTCGGATACTAGTGATGAGATTGAGTTTGCTACGATGGGGCATGGGCCGGGTATTGAGGATGGGATTCAGGTTACTACTGTTTTGGCGCAGGAGGTTGAGAAGGAGCGCCCTGGGCGGCCGCAGAGCGAGGATGGGAGTATAGGGGAGGTGTATGCGGCGAGGAAGAATGGACGGACGAGGTGGCAGGAGGGGATATGACTGTTGGGATGCGGGAAGTCGAGCGAGAGTACAGAATCGTTTGCTATGAACTAGATGTATATCCCTAAGGTCATGATCTTCCGGTTCCGACTTATCAAGGTCGTGCAAAGTGACAGGCCAAAAAGAGCGATTGACTCGCAAGATGGCCGTGCTACATTACAGCGCAAGCCGGATCGTCCGATTTGCCTCCCTTCGCTGTCGTCGTCATTGCGGCAGTCCGGGCAATGTCCTCGAATGCTTCATTGCACAACTATCGTCTCATTAGCATACCATCAATCACCAAACTCAGCAAAGCCACCACTCACCTCTCCAGTCAGCGCACTACACTCACAATACCGATCACACCGCATCCCCTGAGCAACCTTCAACGCCTCCTGCGGATACACAATCGTCCGTCCATTCAGCAGTTCCCCATCTCCGTACCCATCACCAGCCAACGGCCTTACGCTCCCTCCATAATCCTCCTCGCACCGCGCATCCCGCTTCAGCCCCAGCACTACAATCGGCATCTGCTCGTCGTAGCTAAAGTGCTGCTCCACGACAGATTTCCACTTCGTGTGGAGGCTCTGAAGTGAGGCGGGGTCGGCGATGGAATAGCAGAGGACTAGGACTGCGGGACGAAGGAGGGTGTAGTTCTGGGATGAGGCGGTGTCGTAGAATTCGAAGCGGTAGGGGCGGTTGTACATGCGGATGTTGAAGGGGAAGGGTTGGTCTAGGTCCCGGAGAAGGGGGAGGGAGTCTCTCGATGTGTGGGCTTGCTTGCCGAGGGACAGGCGGCTGAGGGAGTGTGAGAAGATAGACGGTAGAGACGAGGAGAGACGGGAGAGGAAAGACGTACGAGAGGAAAGTTGATTTGCCTACCTCGGCGTCTCCTAAGAGGAGGATGGGTACTTCGGGGGCGTCCATGTCATATGCCATCGCAAACCTCGCGCAAGACCCTGATGCGCTCAAGGCCACTTGTGTATCAAAGTAGCTGGCTACCCTCTGAGGAGCTCCTTGAGATGTATAGGAATGCTATAGACAAGTAAAAAGCAGGATACTCCAGGATCACCGGGTGGCGTTCGAGGGCGACCAACAGCGTCAGTCCAACTAGTTGCACAACGTCAGCCTTGTCAACGCCAGACTGCTACTCCTTCTCCACGTGTGAAGTGCAGAAGACTGAAGCGTAGACTGACTTGGCTGATTAAAGTCGTCTTCGCGGCCTTATCGTTGACATCCAAGGGGGTCCCTTCCCACCCCGCGATCAGATAAGGCACAGACCCCTCGGGAGTTTTCTTCGACTACCGCGTCACATCGTCTCTAGCCTAATATATCTATCAATATGAGCAACTTCCACTCTGACGCCGTCAGCGTGCTCTCCGCCTCACTCGACCAGTGGTACTCCACACGGCGAGCGGTCC
>JAVRRP010000867.1:0-13204 GCA_036872775.1 Oleoguttula sp. CCFEE 5521 | reverse complement strand
GACTGCCACGCGGATTTCAGCTATGGCGGATGTGAAGAAGCAGAGTGATGACCTCGCGCAGAAGGCAGCGAAGAGGGTCGCACAGGGTGGTTTCGCTGGGCTAATCGGGTGGTGGGGAGTTGGTGAGCACTCTTGACTAAGGTACCTCCTGCTTCCTTGTTGAGACCTGCTAACACATCTGGACAGTCTACTACCTAACCTTCAAAACCGACCTTGGCTGGGACGTCATGGAACCGGTGACCTATCTCGTCGGTCTGTCGGGTCTGATAGGCGGTTACATGTGGTTCCTTTACCACAATCGCGAAGTCTCCTACCGCAGCGCCATGAACTTCACCGTCTCGAGGCGGCAATCGCAATTGTATGAACAGAAAGGGTTTGATGTGGCGAAGTGGGAGATGTTAGTTGAGGAAGGAAACAGGCTAAGGAGGGAGATCAAGTTGGTGGCTGAGGAGTATGATGTGGAGTGGGATGAGACTAGGGATGAGGGGGATGAGAAGGTTCGGGAGGCGCTGAGGGAGGAGAGGCAGAAGAAGGGAGGGAAGGATGGGAAGGGGAAGGAAAAGAAGCAGGAGGAAGAAGAGGATGATTGAGGGATTGCGTCGGTGTGTATAGCGTGATCGCGGTTGTCTTTTGCATAGCGGCAAGATACCCTTCAAATGTAGCAATTCGACATACATGTACATTGGCATCAATTCAAACGGCGCAGCGCATGTGACTCTAGAGCTTGAGCAGGTGCGCGTCAATGTCGTACCTGCCGGCGGTGATGTCAGTGTTGCCTCGAGGTCAACATCATGCGGCCTCGCCATCACACTGCCATTGTCCGTGTGCAACCTCTCAAACGCCGACTGTCGCACAACGACGCTCGGCGGCCAGTCTGGGTACATGCAGGTGTCACTCTCGACGTACACAGTCGCACACGAGCGGTCGATTGTTGTCGTTGACAGCCGCAATTTCGCGCCTGTTGCCACTCGGGGTGTCAGTCGACAGACACATCGTCAGGGCCAGAAGTCAGCCGGCAGTCGTCGTAGGCTTCTTTGATATACAGTACCGGACAAGGGGACCACGCAACCCGGTTACCAGGCCCTTCCATGTCTCAAAAGCTCCGAGATCCGATCATGACCGGGTTCCTGGTCAGGTACCAGAAACGCCTGGTCTGTGTCTCGACCAGGGCGGCAGAGTGAATCAGGATCCCAGACTCCCAGAACCTCACCACTCGAGTCTGTGACACGATGGTGCCTTACTTAACGCTCGCGAACGGACTCACTCGGCCTAGCAACAATCGCGCGCACCCAAACAAACAAACAATCCTCCGAGCCGGAGATTTCTCGTATTGCCTTTGATAACGGTGCTGCCAGCCTGGCCGCGTGGCGCGAGGCGCGAAGTCAAACTTACCGGCGATGCTCTGCAACGACCGCATATGGTCTAAGGCTGTTTTCGCATGGCAAAGTGATTGAGATTGCGCGATGCCTATTTGCTCGCCAGGATGATGGCGATGAGAGCGGGTACCTGACGGCAAGACCGGCCGAGCCCACATTGGTGCGATGTGGTACTGGAACAGGTCAAGCTTTAAGGCGTAAGGCACATGCATCGGCTCGACGTGCCTTGTGGTGATGGTGAGATCAGCAGAGTGTTGTTGTTGTCTGCTGACAAAGGTTAGTGGGAATGGGTGAGAGGTCTCTGGCGGAGGCATTGTGACTAGAGGTAGGTGTGCGCTGAGTACTGGACGACCCTTAAGATCTGCACACCGAGTAAGACAAACTACACTACCTTCTACCAATAGCCTCAAGCATCTGTGACGGCAGGTCAACGCTCGTCGTCTCCGAAACCCGAAGCGAAAGTATGGGTCGACCATCACCCCACTTCGACTCACTAGCCGCCTTACAAAAGCAGCATTCCAACGCTATTCGCACCTCAGCCTACGTTGCCAGGTGAACATCAGACCCTCTTCCAACTCCACCACGTTGGCAGAGACTACGGCGCGGTCGAGGTATATCTCACTCTCTTCCAGTATTGTCACACACTCTCAATCTGAAACGAGTCATCCCTTTGCTCCCCTACCACACTCCTGGGCCCTGTCACTTTCTGCAAGCCATAGCGGTCTTGCATGTACCACTACTCTTGTGCATATCCGTATTCGAGATCCTCAAGCCTTGTACCTCTTGTGGAGATCCTGTACCACTCTATCTCATCCCCCACCCCTAGCATCCCTGCCCGAACGAACAGCCGCCGCCGCCACGCCGCAGGGCGTCAACACATACTGTCTATCAGAGGACAGTCGTCGGTATCACAAGACGTGAACGTCAACTGCGCGAAGGCGCACAAGTCAATACTCAAAAAGGCCAAGTGTTCCCCAAATCCCCAGAGTCTGTGTTGCTGAACTCACTGACGATTACAGGAAAGTTCCTCCATCTGAGCATGGCGAGGCTTCGTGCGAGTCTGCGGACTCCCCAAGTCGTCCCTGCATTGGTGATCCTGCTGCAAGCCCAACAAGCACTGGCCCATCCGTTCGTGTACCGAAGGGATCCGAACAACGGTACTGGAGCTCGGCAACTTCTTGCACCGCAGAATGCCGTGCCGCAGTCGATCGAAGGTCTAGAGACGACATCATGGCCTTCGACGACTTGCACCACCATTACGGGGTGGCATACGACGTACACCATTTCTCAAATCCAGGATGGACAAGTTCAAGCTCCCGGGTTTGGGCCAACCTCCCTACCGGACAAGTCGGTGGTGACGACCAGCACCTCGGAAGCCTTGGTGACGACCGAGACGACGATAATCGAGGGCGTCACGGTCACTTCCACGGCGACAAGAGAGGTGACGTCCACGATCTCATCTACTATTGAAGCGGACACGGATTCAACCTCAGCTTTGTCGAGCACTTCCACAGCCGTCTTGGCGGCTCAAGTGTCCAACTCGACATTGTCCTCATCGTCCACGAATGAGTCATCAAGCACATCGTTGCCATCCTCGACAAATTTCACTACCATCACATCATCGACGACTCCTGCATCTGTCGAGGCTTCGCCAACACCAACACCGTCCACATCGACAACATTATTGGACGTAACAGAAGCCAGCACGACAGTTGCTGTGTCGACCATTTCGTCCACAACGACCATTGTCGTCTCCACCAGTGTCCCAGATATCTCGCTGACTTCTCTCACGACATCCGCGATCCAGACTGCAACAGTGCCCGTTTTGACGAACACTACCGGCATCATACAGACTTCGCTTGAAGCAGGAGGCAACCCAACGACTGTGCCCCTTCCAACCTCGGTCGTCAACGTCACTTCGTCGCTGTCACTGGTGGACACAAGCACTCTGTCGAATGTGGTTCCGACGAATACCGCGAACATCACTAGCATCACGGCTAGCGACATATTCCGGGCTATTGCGACAAGTGCGCCGCCGCCCCAAATTACAAGCCGCGGTGATCACCCAGTGGCGCAGAAAGGCATACAGCCTCAGAGTGAACGCATCGGGACTAACAGCTTCCACGCCAACCTCTTCCTCGCCGACCAAGCCTACCCAGTATACACATTCCCATACTCGGTATCATGGTCCAATGGAACTGGTCAGACTGGCAGCTATGGTATGGCGGTATCGCACACCGAACGCAATCAGCTAGCTTTCGGCGCGGACGAGCCGAACACGGGCGCATGGAAGTTCTATGCTAACCCCATTGGCATCCAGTCCGTTGTGCTATCTGCCACTCAACTTGGGCAAGGCACGAAGCTGACGACTAACTCCTTGACCTCGTTCTCGGTGAATGTCAACTTGACCCCGGGTGGCGCCTCCAGTCCGGCCGTCTCGTTCCCGCTGGTCCAAGGCATGGGCTTCATGACTGGAAGCTATCACGGCAGTACCCCTACTGTGTCTTCAGGCATTGGCATCAACAGCATAACCTATGGTGGCGCGCTCGCTGGCAATGCAGTGTACAAATACCGTATGGCGCTCGCCAACGGCTTCACTTGGCTGATATATGTCATCCCGGAGACGACCAATTACAACGTCAACTCCTTCACACTCCTGAGCGCCAACACTGTCCAAGGACCTTCGGGCTTCAACGGCTACATTCAAGTGGCCAAGATCCCCGGGGGTAACTCGGATGCGGAGAGCATCTACGACAGTGCAGCTGGAGCCTACCCGTTCTCGACAAGCGTATCCGGTGCCGTCGAGGGCAGTGGAGGCAGCTATTCTCTAACATTCAACAAGACTGGCATGCAGACTCAAGACTTGCTTATGTTCGCACTGCCTCATCACGTTGAATCATTCGCGCAGTCCACAGCCAACGGCCTCACGTCGCTTCAGCTCATAACGACTACCAAAGGCTTCGGTATTGCAGTCCGCGCCGACAGCTGGACCCTAGTAGAAGATGACCTGCCAATCGACATGAGCTTTGCTCCCTGGCGTGCTGGACAAGGAAGCATTGCCTCCGTCTCCTCCGCCGCCACAGCTCTCATCAATCAAGTCGGCGCCGCCGAGCTCAACCAGAACATCACCCTCCAGACAGACCTGGACAGTATGTACTACTCCGGCAAAGGCTTCGCCAAGTTCGCCGCCCTGATCTACGCTCTCCATGACATCGGCGGCGACAAAACCTTAGCTCTGACCGGACTACTGGAGCTGGAGAATGCTCTCGCGACCTTTGTCAACAATCAGCAACCCTACCCTCTTGTCTTCGACTCGAAGTGGGGTGGCGTGGTCAGCTCTGCTACCTTCGCCACGGGCGACTCTGGTCTAGATTTCGGCAACACATACTACAACGATCACCACTTCCACTACGGTTATTTCGTCTATGCTGCTGCCGTCATCGGATATCTCGACCCGACGTGGCTCACGAAAGGCACGAACAAAGCCTGGATCGACACTCTGGTCCGCGACTACGCCAACCCGGTGACCAATGACCCAGACTTCCCTTTCTCCCGCAATTTCGACTGGTTCCATGGCCACTCTTGGGCCGCTGGACTCTTCGCAAGCGCAGATGGCAAGAACCAGGAGTCCTCGTCCGAAGACACCATGGCGTCCTACGCGATCAAGATGTGGGGCAAGATCACCGACGATACCGCCATGGAGGCGCGCGGGAACCTCATGCTGTCTATTCAAGCGCGCTCACTGAGGAACTACTATCTCTACACCAATGACAACGCCGTCGAGCCAGCGCAGTTCATCGGCAACAAAGCCGCCGGAATTCTCTTCGAGAACAAGATCGACCACACGACGTACTTTGGTACCAACATCGAGTATATTGAGGGTATCCACATGATCCCGCTTATGCCTTTCTCGACGTTCACGCGCAACGCTACGTTCGTGCAGCAGGAGTGGGACACGTACTTCTCCAACGGACGCGTTAATAGTATCACTGGCGGCTGGAGAGGGCTGCTGATAGCGAACCAAGCTATCATCGACCCGCAGGCAAGCTACAACTTCTTCTCGGGTTCGGACGGGCTGTACCAAGATAGCTTTCTGGATGGCGGCGCGAGTCGAACGTGGTATCTCGCCTATTCCGCCGGGCTTGGAGGTGCGCCGGCGGGAACGAAGGTGAAGAGAGAGGACATCCTGGAAGTTGAGCAGGAGACAATGGAGGCGCCTATTGAGCCTAAGACGCTCAGGAGGAGAGTCAGTGGACGCAGACGGTCCTCCACTCGGTAGAGGTGAAGGTAGGCAATTATGCTGGAGGGTGGCTGTTACTAATTTGCAGATACGAACCGAAACGATGTATATGGTATCCAAGGCTAGGACATACAATGGTATAATAGGATCGCTCAGGCTATGGCAGCGAGTGAGAGGATTTAATGGGCAAGGACGGATAACGGCTATGATGGGAGGACGGGATGGATTAGAGGTTTGGGATAGACCTGGGGTGGCGTTCGATGAGGGAGGAAGGATGCTGTACATGGACCTGCGCGACGATACCACGGCGGGATGTATGGAATGTTGATGGACTCAGTCGCTACTTCATCACACGCTTCACGAGTTCCGGACATAATAATATAATAGCTCATTCACATGCAATTATCAACAAGCTTCTGACATTAGCGCTTCCTACTCCTTCGCCTTCCAACCTCAATGCGGCTCGTACTCTAGCTGCAAACGGGAGAACTTTATTACGCACAGGTGCATATGACGCTAACTCCGTCTCGTACGAGGTAAGGTACAGTAGGTGCTGTCTCGCAGATGCTAACCTTGGGTCGGAAATCGTCTGCGCTACCTTCCAACGATTGAATAGCATTCTCCTTCGTCGCAGGTGAATGACTTAGGCGTCAGGAACGATCACTGTGCAGCAGGGTTGACACGAAGCGAGTTTAGAGACTGCCGTCGGGCCTCGCGATAAATGTAAAGTACGTCACCCGTTGCCCTTGTCAGCGTCTCTGGTAGCTCCGTTCAGGCACAGGTCCAGTTAGGTCAGCAGCTCGCGAGAGGTCCAGAGGCCGGAGTGCATGGTAGCGAGCTTCACGTACACCACCGGCCCAATCTGTTTCCGTTCAAATAAATGTCAATAATAGTCAACATTCTCTCAACGTCATCCCATCTCCCTATATAACCACGCTGACCCTCCCAGTATTACCACAAGAACATCTTATCCTTTTTTGAACGTCCCAGTGACAACAATGGCATCAACCCTCGGCAACACAATGCGTGCGGCGACCTGGAAATCCAATGCAGGCGGTCTGCCCAAGAACATCTACATCAACAGCTCCTATCCACTCCCCAAAGCCGCCGAATCTCTACCAGCAGGCAGCACCCTCGTGAAAGTCGCCTACGCATCCCTCAACCCCGTCGATCTCAAGATCGCAGAAGCCCCCATCATCGGCCGCGCCCTCCTAGCCAGAGGAGTCCCAGGTTCGGACTTCAGCGGCACAGTCGTGCAGTCTACACTGCCTCATCTCAAACCCGGTGACCAGGTCTATGGCTTCACTGACCTCCCCAAGTTCGGTGCCTGCGCGGAGTACCTCATCGCCCCCAAATCAAACATCGTCAAAATCCCCCAGGGTGTCAGCCTCGAGCAGGCCGCTCCTTTGGCCATCGCTGGCTTGACTGCTTATCAGACGGTGGCTCCGTTCGTGAGGCCGGGCGACAAAGTGCTCATCAATGGCGGCTCTGGTGGTGTCGGTGCGAACACCGTCCAGATCGCCAAAGCTCTCGGCTGCCACGTCACTGCCACCTGCTCAGGCGCGAACGTTGAGTTCGTCAAATCACTTGGGGCGGATGAAGTCATTGACTACCGCACTAATGACCTTGTCGCGACCCTCACTAGGAGTGGCGTTCAGTTCGACCACATCATTGATAACGTCTTCGCTGATGCGAAGCTGTACTGGTCTGCTCACAAGTACCTGAAGCCTGGCAAACAGTACGTCACTATTGCCGGCTCACCAAAGTTGTCTGTCATCAGGGACATGTTGTCAATATACCTGTGGCCGAAATTCCTCGGAGGTGGACAGCGTCATTTTGGCTTCGTCACGTGCACCAGCAAAGTCGAGGAGCACGAGATCGTGGCGAACATGGTGAAGGACGGGAAAGTGAAGGTGGAGATTGAGAAGGTGTATGCGCTTGAAGAGACTGGCAAGGCGTATGAGAGGTTGGCTTCGGGGAGGGTGAGGGGAAAGCTTGTGGTGAAGGTTGCTTAAGGCGTGACAAAGTCATGATGGGATCTGAGTGACGATTGGGTTTGAGTGATGGCGCCATCTGAGTGATGATGGAGTCTGAGAGTTGATGGACTTTGAACAATGATGGGATCTGTGAGAGATAGTAGCGTCTGAGCGACGGCGGAATGGCGTCAGGAGTTCTTGCCGTATGGGCAGAGTACTGATAATAGATCACGAGCTTGCACAGATCGACTTCCTCACCATCCCTTGGTCATGCCGTAGCCTCTCGCGAAATCGACATATTTGGAAGCGATCAGTACGACATCGGAATCCACCTTCCCAAAAGTGTGAAGTGCCTTGTGCTACGTTACTCCTCGCTGCAAGTGTCATATTACTTCCACTGCGTTGGTGAGAGAGCATATGCCTGACGACGTGTATCTCGTTATTGCAGCACGAGACTCTTCGCACTTCCCGAGAGTGGACTTATATTGACTGCCCTCTGTATAAGATC
The DNA here is from genome assembly GCA_036872775.1 of Oleoguttula sp. CCFEE 5521. Classification (NCBI taxonomy): domain Eukaryota; kingdom Fungi; phylum Ascomycota; class Dothideomycetes; order Mycosphaerellales; family Teratosphaeriaceae; genus Oleoguttula; species Oleoguttula sp. CCFEE 5521. The sequence goes on along the minus strand of JAVRRP010000867.1, from coordinate 5,104 downwards.
ACACCGCGGTCATATATGCTTACATTGGCTCGTTGCCTGGTATCCATCGTTTATGTTACACCCACCCCAATAATCCCATCCCCCCAAAAACGCTTACCCCTCCCTCTCCTCCTTCCTCTCCTCCCTCCACGCCAGCCAGCCCCCTGCAACCCTCAACTTAACAATAATCGATATCCATAGAGTCCCCGCAAACCCAAATTGACTGCTCGCCAACGCCCCTCCACAAACCGCCCCAACAAAGTACATAACCACACCCCCCATCTTCCGATTCCGCGACACATTCCCCGTCAACCCTCCGGAAAACAGCCCCGGATCGCTCATAATATCGTTATAAGCGCTCGTCAGCACAATAGTAGGCATCCCGTTATAGCTCAACATCCGACTCGCGACAATCATCCCACTAGCCTGAAAACTCAACAGCGCGATAGGCACGAGATCCAACCTCGGAAACCCCCATCCGCCGTTCTTAGCCAGCGCTCCCAGCGCAGCGCCCTCCTTCGGCGACGCCGGCGAGCCAGACGTAACGCGCTTCTCAACCATCCACACTGCAATGCCCGTGAGCAGAGCCTGGACCGCGAAATTGGTGACGAGGACCCAGCGTTTCTTCTCCCCCGCTCTCCGATGTAGCGAGCTGAGCACGAAACTCCCAGTCAAAAAGGCGAAGACGGAGGTGACGCTTTTCGTCCACGCTAGCACTGGACTCGCTACCGGCAGATCAGAAACGCCTAGCGCGGCGAAAATGGTGTTGCCCGTTTGCATGCTGACGAAGCAGGAGTAGGCGTTATAGGCGCCTGCGTCCATCATGCCTGATATCAGAAAACATAGCAGTAAGATCCAGTCTGCGTATCTGATGCTGAGATCGGCGAGGAGGTGGCGTTTCAGCTGCTGGGCTTTGGAAGTGGCTTTTTGCGACATGGGTGCTTCGGTGTCGTGGATGTGCGGGTTTGGGTGTTGCGTGCTATAACTGTAGCGCTCGAAGTGGAGGAGGCGGGAGCGTTCATCTGAGGGTGCTGGTGGCGAGTCGCCGTGAAGGGGAGGCATTTTGGGCAACAGTCGAAGAGGGTGAGCGGTGGTGGGTTGCAGTAGCCTATGCGATGCGAATGATAGGTCGATGTTTCCGAGATCGCGTGTTGCGAAGTATAAGGTTACTGGAAATGCAAGGTACTGTGCATCAAGCAAATTCTAGAGGAAGTACGATGAGGTCACACACTAGTGAGAGATCTTGAGATTGAGTTTGGAGGCTTGTTTCCGAGCATCAAAGCTACAAGTACAAGTCTTTACAGCTCCATCAGCCCATCGAGTATCCGTCGTGCAAAGCAGCCGTTTCTAGATATAATGATGCAGGGTATATGAATGCTTTCCTCCCTCACAACCATGCCGCCGCATCCCCATCACCACTACCACTCCCTCAAAAAGTCTCCTCAAACCACCCCCCAACCCTTCCGAGTTCCTCATCCCCATTAGCAAAGTCCCACCCCACAATCACCCGATTCTGACTGCAACACACGATCCGCCTCGCATCAAATTGCAGCTTAAACACCCTGTTGCTATTCTCCCTGTTCGCCTGTGCCTGCGCCTGCGCCGCGGCATGAGCATGAGCAGCAGCCGCCTGAGGCCCTGCAGCCGCAGGAGGCGCGTGAGCTGCTTGTGCATTCGGAGTCAAGGTGGCGGTCTGGCCGGGGATGTGAGCGGCTTGGACGGCGGCGACGGCGGTTGCGGCGGCGCCGGGTGCGAGAGCGGGAGGGGCGATTTGTTGTTGCAGTGCGTTGACGTGAGTGTTCAGGGCTTGTTGTTGGGCTGTGATGTTTGCGACTTGACCGGGCTGGACGTGGCCTGGTAATGGTCCATTCATCAGGCTATGCGCTTGCAAGAGGGCACCCTGCGCTTGTGCGAGCGCCGCCTGCGCCGCGCCGTGGGCTTGAAAGTTTGGCTGTGCCAATGGCTGTGCCGTGAGGTTGTGGAGATTTGCAGGCTGTGCGAGAGCATTGGCCGGTACAGTACGACGATGGGCGCCACGGGTCATGAGCAGGAAGTCTTGGTGCAGGCGGTGCTTTTGTGTCCAATTGCCGTCACGGTCTTGCTTCCAGATGATGATTGTCTGATCATATGAGCCAGAGACGATCTTGGCCCAGCGACTGCCGCCTCCGCCTGGAGGGACTTTCGTCCCCGTTGCAAGCATCTTGTCAGGTCGCGAGGATCCCGCATTACGTGGGGATCCTCGCCTTGCCCGCGCCGATTCCATGCCAGCGTCTACAGCATTGTAGAACGCTTTGTCAGCGGCTCTGCTCTCCGCGTGAAGTTCCTCGTCAGTCTTAATGGCGAGGTCACCGAAGCGAGCTTGTACTGTTCGGACGAGACTTGTGTGCCCTGTCAGGCTGGCCACCTCTGCAGCAGTCTCAGCATCGAAGATGCGTACGCTGTTGTCCGAGGAGCCTGAGATGATGCGCCGACCATCGTACTGAACGCACGCAATACCCTTGGTGTGACCAGTGTACGTGCGCACGGTCTTACCGGTGTGCAAGTTCCAGTTACGGATGGTGCGGTCGCCGGAGGCCGAGACGATAGTGCTCTCGTGAATCATCACTGCGTTGACAGCTGCGTGATGGCCTCGTAAAGTAGCTAAGAGTGAGTGCTCAGCAATGAGATCAGTCTTTGACAGTGCAGCGTAGTTATCGATAGTGTGGGCAGGCAGCAATGGCGACGTCTTGGTCATCGCATGCCTACTCCAGAGCTTGATCGTCTTGTCCTTCGAGCAGGTGACGAGATACCGATCATCGAAGCGGAGATTAAGGACAGACTCGGTATGAGCGTCCGTCATCTTCTTGATGACCTCGCCGGTGGAGAACTTCCAGATGATCACCCAGCTGTCACTCCCACCGCTGACGATGATGTCGTTCTCCGGAGTTGCATCGAATTGCAGGCACAGTACACTCTGCTCGTGCCCATTCATCGCGCGCTTCAGTCTTGATGTGGCCAGATCCCAGACTCGTATACTTCTATCACGCGAACCGGAAACCAGCCACTCGTTTGTGTGCTGAATCGTGTATACACATTCAGTATGACCCTCATTTTCAAATTGCGGGTGTGGCAACTTGAACATCTTGTACTTTCCATCTTCCCAATTCTTCTCCAGTTGCCTGCGCTTCTTGTAGACGTATGCCCAGCTGAGCTTTGAATCGAGACTGTCCGATAAGCTTACTTGTCCCTGAAACTCGGTCGGCTCCAGCTTGAAGTCTCGTCGCGGCCGACGGATTGGAAACGCATCCATTCGGTCGTGTTGCGGGCTGAGGTGGCTTGCTGTCGCAACTCTAAGTTCAGATTGTGTGTGGTCCCGCTCACCACGTCCACGCACACCTGCAGCTCCCTGCATCTCCACTCCATCCATCATATCATCTTCCGACTCCGCGTAGGAGCTGCCGCAATCATCAGTACTGCCGTCCATGCCTCGCCGCGACAGCTCGCTCTCGCTGAAAGCCTCCTCCCGACGTCGCTTTCGGCTGTCCTTGCGTGCAAGCATCTGACTCCCGCTTTTGCTAGCAGCCTTGACTTGCCTTGCGCGTCTCTCATCTCGGACGTGCTCATACCTCCTCATCTTTTTGCGATCTACACACCATCCCTCTCGTGCGACGTAATTCCGCCATAGCTCCTCATCCTGTGTGCGGTCCCGCCATGCGCGATTCACGCCCGATGCATGCAGCAGATCTCTAGGTGAAAGATTACCGAGTACAAGCGCCACAAGCTCGACAGGTAAGTAAGCAACCGGGTCAAAGAACATAAGCGAGTCCAGATGCGCGCTTGCCTGCTGCTTCGCCCATGTCGGCAGCAGAGCCAACAGACTATTTGCCAGCTCTAGTCTAGCTGTCAGTATCTTCACTGCTCCACCTGTAATTATAAGCAAACATACCAAGCTGGTCCTCCGGCGACAACCCCAGTGCCGTCTGCCGGACGACATTTACTCTCTGCTCGAGCGTCAAGTTCTCCATGACATCCAGTAGCTGATCCACAGTATCCGGGAGCTTGACATCAGTCCGCATGTCGAGCTCGACATCACTCTCGGGCTGACTCTGGGTCTCTTCCGAGAAGCCCTCGTCGAAGTTGGAAGGTGCACGCTGGACTGGGTGAGTGACTGCCATGTTGCGCGGTGGTGGCAGTGCCTGGTATGGGCGTGAAGGTGTAGCCATGTTTGCGGGTGGGGTGTGGCGGTGGTGAATGAGGTTGCTATGGATTAGGTCATGCGGGCTTCTATTGATGAGTGACGGAGGGAGGTAGGAGGTGCTCGGATGGTGGTTGATGCAGCACTCCTTGCGTGTACTAGAGTGTCGCGATCGGTGGTGCAAGGAGATGTATCTCGACCGGCGTTAATGTATGTGGAGTCGATGATGTGCACGTGAGTGGAAGTGGCAGTTGTATGTCTCATGTGTTTGGAAGCAGCGACATGACTAAGGGTACACAAGGTGAGCACAGACGCGCGGGGGCAAGGTTTAGTTGCCTGAGGCTGGAACTCTGAAGCATCGCATGAGATTCACGATCACTTGCAGCATCTTGAGGTGACAGGCTCCTCCGAGCGCGATTGCTCGGTGAGGGTCTCGTTGGAGAGCTGTGTATAGTGAGCGTCCACATGCAGAGGGTCATGCGTGTAGGGCCCGCGTGATGAGCTTGGCAGCGGCGGACATGATTCTCAGCCCCTATACAAACAGCGACTGATTGTGCAGCCACGTGCGGACATGCTTCGTCAAAGACTGGGTGACAAAGGAGTGTACTGCTGACATCCCACTCCACCCCATCTCACAATCTCAATCCCCACATGGCAAGGCAGAAGAAGCAGCAAGAAGCAGTGGGCGCATATCTGGTAAGGCATGTATGTCTCAATCCTAGCTACATATACAAGTGCCGACTCGTCTCGTAGAAAGCGTTCGTGCAACCTCATTGGCGCATCTAGAATGCCATGATTCGCTGGTCGCAAAGGGGAGCAGGCGCCGCGGGCCGAGGGGAATCGCGACAAAGACTCGTCCCTGGAAGAGGCTGCTTTTGCTAGGCACGCGGATTGGTGTGCGATGTGGCGTGCAGGATGCAGATGCTGTATGCAAAGAGCGCACACTGCCGA
>JAVRRP010000866.1:0-13210 GCA_036872775.1 Oleoguttula sp. CCFEE 5521 | reverse complement strand
TTGTGCTTCGCCACATCCTCTCCCTTGAGCTTTACGCTCTGCGTATCATTGCTGGAGTGGTTCATGATAGCGTTCCCAGTGTTACTCTGGCTCGATGTCTACAGCACAATGCGAGAATGAAGATGAATGGGACAACGTGAACCAGAATATGGCCGGGAAGGTGACTTGGAGACAGCGAGATGTTCGAGAACTTACTTCATGCACTTCAATGCGGGAAGTCAATCGCTCACCAAGGTGCACTATTGCCGGCGAGGTGTTGATGGATGCGGCTCCAGATCGCCCATGCTACTCCACAGTCGAGTTCACTTCCCCACAACGAAAGCGGGTATTGCGGGTTGCGGAGGAAAGGACGACCGGCTTGCTTCATCGGGCTAAGTGAATGGTTGTCACATGACCTAGATGAAAAGCGAACGCACGAATTGACATTCGCGTTATTGCTTGCCGTCCTGTGCAGGGAACACGCAAGTATCAGATCCTCAAGAGGCATTGAGCGCAAACGAAGCACAAGGAAATTGAGCAACTTTCGAATTAGCAGCTATCGTAACGCCGTAACCTCGTCTCGTGCCCTCATGCCCACCAGGTCACAGACAACGCCCTCGCTGTCAGCTTCCAGCGTGTATCGATTTCATACTTCCTCCCAACGAGTACAGCCCACGTTTTCCGGACCCGTCTACGAAGCCTTGTGGCATCCCGAGCAAGCGCACTTGCCCGCCTCGCATGGGCACTGTGCATCGACACCGCCGCAGTTGCACTTCGTCCTCTCCTTTCCATCAATGTTCACCTTCTCCATCTCCGCCTCCTCGGCAGTCTTGGTAGTGGTCGATCCACCAGCCAAGATCGGCTTGCCCGCCTTCAACGAAGCCAAGTGCTTAGCCTCATTGTGGACATCGAGCACCTGCTTCTGGCCCTGCTCGTAGAATGCACGCATCTTCTGGCCGGTCGGCGTGCCGGCAGCCTTCTCGAAGTACGACGAGAGCGAAGCCCAGCCTTGGGATGCGGTCTTTGTGGCGCCGACTTTCTGGTCAACGGCCTGAGCCTTCTCAAAGACCTTGTACTTCGAGTCGAACTGGGTGAGGGCGGTCGTGAAGCGGTTGGAGACGCCGTGCTGTTGGTCGAGCTGGATGGCACGCTCAATCACGCCGTCAGACACAACGTAGCCGTGTGCGAGGTACTCTGCAATGATCCTGCTGCGTGGCTTGTCCTCTTGTGCAAGCTCATCGATTGACTCATCGTGGCCGGAACCAGACTTGCTGCCAATAGACTGACCGCCGGAGGTGGAGGTGCCAGATGTGGTGGTCCCGGACGATGACGAAGATGTGACCTTGACTTGCTCGGCGCCGAGCTGCGTGTTGTCGAGTAGGAGGGCGGTCTTAGCAGCTGTCTCTTTCTCGAATGTAACAGTGGCTTCTTGCGTCTTCGCGCCGCCGTCGGCCTCGGCGTCAGGGGTGACGGAAATGTTGGAGATCTTTCCGCTGAAATGATGTTAGTGACCTTGATGGTTTGACTACCGACTCCACGTGGTGTCTTGTGTTGGCTTTGAACCTACCAGAAGGAGAAGAAATCCCTGACTTCCTTCTCGCTCGTTTTGGAGCTGATACCCTTGACGTGGACGGTGTTCGACATGATGAGTGAGGTGATGGGGCTGATAACGGTGATGTGGAGATGGTGAGCGTGAGAGATGGATTTGATCAATCAAGTATAGATCTGAGAGAAGATAGTTAAAGGCTGCTGATGAGTTCCACTGCGAAATGTCCCCTCAACGCGCCTGCCTTGCATGTGACGTAGGAAGGTGGGATGAGAGTTGTGGCGCAGCTTGACGTGGCGGGGCAAGAACACGTCGTCACTGCAGCAAGAGCGAGTCAAGGGGAAAGCTACGCGTGGTGGAAGAGGTGAACGCTAGCACGTGATAATTGGAGACTTGCAAGCTCTGGATTAGGACGAGGATCTCGGCTTGCATGAGGAACTCCTTGAATGGCATCTTCTTGGTGCGCTGCTCGATGTGAAGTTGGTATAATCGTACATAGAGGAAAGCTTCAAGTAAGTCCCCTTCATCTCCCCCTGCATCTTCCCTACAACCATCATCACTTCCCATCATTATCATGACTGTGCTTCCCTCCCTCTCTGGCGAGCTCCTTGACCTCCTTCTTTGGCTTGTTGGCGAAGTTGTCGGGGTTAGTCGCAGATGATCCAGTCTTAAATGTCCCATCAGGGTTGCGGCTTGGATCGTCGGACGCGGACTGACCTGACGTGGACTGAGAAGTGCCCGTTGAAGTCGAGCCTGAGTTGCCGCCGCCAGCGCTGTTGCCTGACTTGAAGGTCCCGTCGGAGTTGTGATCGGACGATGAGTTGGATTGCCCACCTGATGACTTGGACGCTGAGCCGCCACTGCCACTGCCACCAGCACTACCGACTTGGTTCCCCGGCTTGAAAGTGCCGTCCGGGTTGCGCTCATCGGAGCCAGCGCTGGCGTGCTGGGCGGAGGACGATGACTTGGTGGTTGAGCCAGAGCTGCCGCCGTCGCTACCGACTTGATTACCTGGCTTGAAGGTGCCGTCTGGGTTGCGATCGTCGGAACCGGAGCTGGACTGCTGTGCCGTCGACGAGCTTAATTTCGTGCCTGAACTGTTGCTTCCACCATCACTGCCAACCTGATTGCCGGGCTTGAAGGTGCCATCCTGGTGGCGATCCTCAGTCCCTGAGCTAGAGTGCTGCCCGGAGGACGAAGACTTGGACGCTGAGCCAGAGCTGCCGCCATCAGTTCCGACTTGATTACCCGGCTTGAACGTGCCGTCTGGGTTGCGGTTTTCGGTACCCGAGCTGGAGTGCTGCTTCGTGGACGTTGAGCCAGATCCGGACGATCCACCACTCTCGCCTGAGCTGCCTACACTGTTACCGGGCTTGAAGGTGCCATCTGGGTTACGCTCAGCGTCGCCAGATGATGAGTGAGAGTTCGATGAAGACGTTTTCTCGCCATTACCTCCTCCGCTCAGGTGTCCAGCTTGGTTGCCTTCGGCAAAGGTACCGTCTGCATTGCGGTTGGGGTCTTCAACAGCTGGGGTCGTCATGTTGTCACTTGTACTTCTTGAAGGTGGGATGGGCCTGGACGAGCTGTACTTATGTCTTACAGTAGTGATCACGAGAAGAAGGGGGCTGAATGTTCTACTCAACCCCCTGCACCACCAGGCTCCAGAGCCCTTTTCACACCGCGTGTGCCATGACGCAGCAGCAGCCCTTTGAGAGACCCATGTGCGTTTGTTGCAGCAGACGCGGTCTCAGCACGCCGATCATTGGATCCTACTGCCTCCAGAAACCTGGTTTTCTAAGGCCACATCGCTCAGTGCACATACTCATTGGCCGACCTGCGCCACATCGTCAAGCCGCAGTGTGTTGGTTGGGTGTATACTCTGATCCAAGGTTTTCCATGTTCTGCCGTTGTCTCGCCAAGATCGAGGTGTGACGTGCCACTTCATTGTGGCGTCGATCGATCGCAGACATATAGTCACTTGTCTTCATGTTGCCGACTTACTTACCTCATGCATTCACAACACTGGTCGCCGACGGACATGACGCTAAAGGCGTGTCCCTTGACGAGATGTGAGACGTGATGAGATGTTGTCGAGATAACGTTCATGCGACAGGGAACGTGCAACCCAGCTGCAGCCACTGCATCGTGAGGTATGATGAACAAGGTAGACTCAACATCAGAATAGTGACATCCTGTCAAGCTTCAACCAACTATCTCAGCCTATCGAGATCTCAGGCCTCATCTAAATACCTTCAGAGAATCTTAGCAACAGGGGCATCCAAAGAATCGAATTCTCTCATGGCTTTTCGCGGCTTTACAGCGATCACAGCACCCGTTTTCTCTTCCTCTCTTCCCACCCTCCCTCATCTTCGCCTTCTCGCTCAGCAGTATCAGCTGGATTGAGAAGCGAGTGAACATTGCTAGCCATGCTGCTTCGCCGAGTCGGTGGTGCCGTGTCAACACCTCTGAACGGAAACCTTGCACCCGGTATCTGCCATCCGGCATCATTGCTGTTTGCATAGCTGCCCCCGAAGCTTGATCCGAAACTCGGCGCACTCATCTCATGCGGCGGTGGTGGAGACGCCTGGCGGGATGGCAGTTGCGAGACACGAGGGAGCTCGTACTGCGCTAGTGCATCACGAATCTGTTGATCACCGGGGTTCGCAGCAAGCCGTGGCGAAGATGGCCAGGCTGTGGAGTTCTGACCGGATGCGTACGGGGAGCTTGTGGCGTTGTAGGACGGAAGCGGGGGTTGACCAGCTTGCCAGCCCTGGAGTCTGATGTCGGCCGACGTGTGACGACGCGGCAGACCAGGCGGCGTCTCTTGGTTCGCCAGCGGATGCTGTGTTTGAGGAGGTGGCGGCGGTAAAGGTGGCGGTGGAAAGTTTGCAGGTCGCGACAACGAAGGCGAGTACATAGCGCCGCCGGTGCCGATTGAGCCGAAGCGACGCGGCGACACCTGCAGGTGCGACGGGACAGCAGCTTTGAGTGAGGTAGGCTTGGCGATTGCCTGCAGCGATGGTCTTCGAGACTCATCAAAAGGCCGCTGTCTCGGCGACATCGCCATCGGTGGGTCGTTCAGACCAATGTTCTGCTGGAAGAAGGACTGTCTATTCGCAAAGGGTGAGCCTTGCGCGTCGTCCTGTGCCTTCAACAGCTCAGTCTGGCGTGCAATATCTTGGCGCATTGCGAAGACATCTCGGTGTAGTGAATTGTCAGGGTCAGGGACCAGCGTAAGTATATGAGTCGAAAGATCGTTGTTCCACTGGTGGCACTTCACCAGGCTGTCGAGGAGGATCTGGCATCGCGCCAGCATGGCGGCGTTAGCATCTTCTGTGCGCTGCACTCTGTTGTACAGGTCTTGGATGTTCCAGTCCACTACACCGAGTCGCATGTCTAACGGATCAGGCATAGGTTCCGTGGGCGGACCAGGAGGTAGCGGCCCGGGCAGCTTGGGTGCGCTCGAAAACGAATCCCTGTGAATGAGTGCATGCCGCGAGGCTCTGCGCTTGATCTCGCGCAGACCCACAAGGTCGCCGCGCTTGAAGCTCCCACCACCGTGCTTGAACTCCCAAAGTGGCGAGTCCGGTGATCCAGTGTGGAACACATCACTGACTGCGAAGTATTAGCACAGCGAACATGATCCACAACAATCCATTCACTCACCCTTGTGAAAGCCATACATGTTCAGCTGCCTGACGAATGACGAGATATTGGTGTGCTTGAAGTATTGCGCCAGTACTTTCGAAAACTCCGCGGACGGCGACATGACAAAGCTCTCGTTCGTGCTGGACCAAGCGATCAGGTCTGATATGCTCGGGTCTTCTAGCATACTGTTGAATGAATCAGCGGGCGGACTCCAATCTCTCGGTCGGCATACTCACTTGTACAGCTTGTGTATGAACGCCGTCTGAACGACTTTCGGCTGCTGAGCCGCAGCTGCAGCGCCTGTTGGCTGACTCTGCTGTACCGCATGTCCATTCACGGGCCCGGCAGCATAATTATGCTGCTGGTCAGGGTGACTAAGGTCAACCTGCCGGTTGCCGTTCGTGAGGATTGAAGGAGGTCCCATCACCGATGCTTGCGGCTGACTGACATCCATTGCCTCTACTCCGTTGCTTTGTGGCGGACCAGCTGACGAGAGTATCGGGAGTTGTCTTGTAGCAGGTGCGTGGAAGCTCCTCGGTTCGCCTGGGAATATACTCCTCGGCGCATCGCTCACAGTAGCCATCCTGAAAGCTCAAGCAGATCCTCCTTCTTTTAAAGAGAGCAGCGAAGTCCCAATGCTTCCTAGCACTTCCACGCAACTCAATGAGGGTGTGCGACGAAGGGCCTTTGTCCAGTGAGCTGTCACAGTATGCGGATGACCATAGCTTCTCTTGTGCTCGAACTCTCCACTCGCGTCTCAGAACAAGCCTGTCCACTGATACACGGACCTTGACTCCTGTACTTCTGAGATTGCTCAATGGTCGTCGTACTGAACATGCGCTCGTGGGGGCCAAGGACCAGGATGTAAATTGTCTCTCTCGATAGTAATGCTGAATAGAGGCTGCTGCTGTGGCCAGTCAGAAGCTCGCGTCCTGCCAGCGGGAGCAACGAGGAGGTCTAGCACATGCAGAGAAGGAGGAAATGCGGGAGAACTATAGTACAATGATACAACGAGCGAGCCTCGCGCTCCACACGGAACCCTGATAGAACATATGAAATGCCCACTAAGATTTGATGGGTCGTGGCTTCCGAAGCTCCCGAAGCTCCGCAACGTCTTGAACAAGGGACCCTCCTATGTTTCGCATAACTAGCGCGGGCATGTGCAACGACTATATGCCGGAACTCCTCACCACATGGCAATCCCTGATATGCCGCTTAGCTGCATCCACGCTTGAGGTTCGAGACCGTGACTGCAACTTGACCTTATGGATGGAGTGAGCTTGTCTGATACGCACACCGCACATGAGGTTGGGCAAGGCCTTGCAGCGCTGAAACGCGTCGTTGCACCGCTTGCCTCCACCGCCGCCTACCTGGAACAAGCCGTCCGATAGACTCGCCTGGTCGTGACGGTGATGCTAAATCGCCAAATTGGAACATTGCAAAAGTTTGCATGAAAAGTGTCTCAAGTGGCCGAACTTCACCGTGACGACGTTCACTGGGCAAAGTCATGACATCGAGGCTCGTGGAAGTATATCGGCACATGCCAGAGCATGAGCGAGACGAAGCGTAAACTCGGACCATCATCAGTTCTCCATCATGACTCTGACTGAGGACTCCGCAGACTGAGGCATCTCATCGCCACGATGTCAGCAAGCGAGCGGACAATAGTGAGTGAGTGCATTCGCTCACTCCGGGATCCTGTAAGACGCCTGCCGCTCGAACTCCTTCTTCGGGTCTTCGATCACTTGGAACGGCTCAGTACTTGGCAGTTGCGCACAGTCTCGCGAGAGTGGTGCGCTGTACTAAGTGGGTCGGTATTCGAGGCCGCCGCAGTGATGAGGTACGACACTCATGACCCGGCTGATAGCGCGACCGGACTGAAGTACACACGATCTGCGGAGAGCAGGCTCCGACGTCTTCACGCTGTCCAAAGACACCAACCATTATATCGTGCCGATCTGACACGGTTGTCAACTATGCGCAACGACTTGAGTGGCGGCTATTCGAAGGCAGTGCTGAAAGGTAATCACTTCGCGTACGTATCCGATGGGGACAGAGTGATTACGATACTCGATCTTCTCCGTGGAACGACCCAACATCTGAACGGTGATTCAAATGAGACTATCTTGCAAGTCTTACTTACTCGCACCATAGTGAGATTTGTGACTTTCAACGGTCATATGTACAGCGCTAGCCTTTCCGAGGTCGATGGGTCGTGTCGGAAGACCACACAACCTTCTTCCGCTTTGCAGTCAATTGCAAGCGATGAAGATGATGTTGCTATGCTCTACCGGCAACCGGACTACGTCGGCTACCGAATTATACTGACTCGCGGTACTTTAACGATTGGGACATTCGATGTCAGCGAGATGGGATTTGCGAGCAAGACCATGTTGATCAGTGCCGGAAAGCAGTGCATCGACTTCTTCGGCTACGAGCCCATCAAGGACAAGCGTCCGGTAGTCATGTCGTACCAACATTGTCGATACTCCTACGCCGGAGAGATGACAAGTCAATCGTTTCTCGAAGACCTTCTAGGCCCTTGCGAGTCTGTGCGCAGCAAGTCTGCTTCGAGGAGCTGCATCTCTGCGCCGGTGCCTGCAGGAGCCTCAGCTGTTTATCAAATTGCAGTACAAACACCGCATCTGAGTATGAAGAGCAACCCTTGCCATTACTGGACCTTGATGTTTGATAGTGATGAAGCAAGATTATTCAAGCAGTACGCCGGGATTGGTGCTTCGTCCAGTGAAGAAATGCCTACTTCACGTTACGTCCGCTTGTGGAAAGACCGATATTACGAGTCTGGCGTTAACGGCGAGATCAAGTCCACATCTGTTTCCAAGGTGTGCGATCTAACCGGTACGGCAAAAGCAGCTACTCGATCACGCGATACTGCTACGTTCATAGCAACTACTGATGGAGTTCCCGAGAGATACATAGCTGTCAACGAATCATTCACTCTGTGCTTCGATAACCAGCGCGCCGCATGTCATATCGAGTGCTGGGACGAAGATGTCCTTGACGAAGACGTGATCGCCGACGAAGGCAAGAATGAAGGCGGTAAGTCTTCGGAGAGCTCGGAGAGGTGGTGGTGGACGAAATGTCATCACACGTGAAAGCTGGGTTCAAATCTCCGAAGCTATGAAGATGATTCGGCGGTTAGATCCACGCGGCTGCAACATTGCACCGTTGCTGGTGCCCAGGGAGAGCTCGGAGTGCCGGCAACGGTCTGATAGTACAGAAGTCGGTAGCTCCGCACCACCGCATTGTAACTAACGCCGCCATGGCAAAGCCTACAATTGAACGAGCTCGAGCATGCTGGTCAGCACTAGCACGAAACCCGAAATCCCCTACCGGTAATAGAAGTGTGTCATCAAAGACCACGGGCCTTGCAACGACACCGGTTTGTCCGACATTCTGACCAGGGATATCCGCCAGACCTGATCACTAAAGTATTGCGCCAATGCTAAATCAATGGGAGGCTCATCTTGTCGATCGGACGTCTCAGGACGCTCAGTAGCCTCAGCCAACGGACATGCATGTCGATGTGCCGGAAGTCACGGACGACTTGAGGTGTTCGTGTAGCATGGCGGGCTGCTCTGGTCTGCAGTACAACCTGTTAACACATCCTGTCCTCCAATCCCAAGCTGGCCACCATCAAAACTTAGTCGCGCTCAGGGAACCGTCGTCGGACGCCCTCATTTCGGGTTCTTGCTAGTTATCGCTTTCCCACCCTTCGACTCCATTCGCCCATGCGTGTCTCAAATCATCTTCATTGTCGCTCTTCGACGCTACGGGCCACTAGTTTGGCACATCTCCTGGACCTTCGGCGTAACCCAGCCCACGCACTGCTGACGGGTCCCATGGATCATCTCTCGTGCGCATCTGCTCCTCGAGTTCCTGCCTGTGAATCGCAAAGAGCTCGACGAGCTCTGCTTCCAATATCCACTTCCATTGTGCTTTGGGCTCGAAACATAACGCATACTCCTGGGCCTCGTCCTGCTCCCCGTTCCCACATTCATCCATTCGATGCCACTGCCCACGCCTAGCCCATTCGGGAACGTGCAAAGCGACTGCACGGAGTAAAATCGGGTTGTTGGTATCGATATGAATCTCGTCGTCCCTGCGCGTCACTGCAGTGCATCCCGCCAGGATATTCTCCTCAATTGTCGCTGGAAGCCAAGTACCGTCTGGCGAGCGCCAATGGACCGCCCATCCCATTGCATGATCTTCCTCGTCTTGGAATCGCCATTCTACAGTCATCTCCACGAGGTGCTCCAGGGTGCTGAACGCAAGTAGACCAATCTTGTAGGGACTCTGCTCTGCGGTCCAACCTGCTGCGTCCAGATACAAGACGCTCTCCGGCAGGTGTATGCGCAATTTCTCCACTTTGGGCAGTTCTGTCGCAATACGGCGCATCGTGGCGTTGATCCGCGCCTGGTGCTCAACTGTGTGACCAGCCTCGAATTCAATCTCTATGTTTCGGATTCATCGCAGATCACTCGGGCTCCCTGTGTCCAGGAACGCCTTGGCCCAGTCGAGATGCGAGAAGTAGACTGTTAGATTCTGGTACATGCTTTCGGATGCCTCGTTTTTTGTTCTCCGATCCAAATGGAGTACGTGAGATAGTTGGCACCTGTAACGCATTGGATCCGTTCTCGATGCAACGCGGAATGCTTCCTCAAGATGGTGAGCTCGTCGAGCCCTTCGGCCGAGCTTGCGTGGGATGGGTGGGGCGGCGCAGAAGACCTTGCGATCGCACAGAGCTAGGCTGTAACTCAGAGGAACCTTGGGTTGCAGGACGATGAGGCGGTGCTCCGAGTGCACTGCCGAGAAGATCTTTAGGCGCAGCTCCGGTGGCAGTCTGTCGAATCGATTTGAGCCCGCCATGGTCTTCTGGTTTATAGCAGGCAGAGCCGGTGTAGGGCGGGCGGACTTCGAGGAACCCATGGCTGATAGCGGAACCTGGTGCAATCGGGTAGTTCGGTGCGTGTCTCGCAGGGGAAGAGCGACGAGGATCTGAGACTGATACTGGCGTAGCATCGAGAGCAGATGTCAAACTGACAATGTTCAATCGGAGAGGAGAAAACAAGAGAGGTCGCATCATGAAATTACGTGCACCTGCGATGCGTCTGCCTGCCGTCCTCATGTCCTCACGAACATGTTGACCTGGCGTCATGACTCCTGGTGTATGACCCTCAGGTCAACGCTCGTCAACCAGTGTGGACTCTCGCGATGTCCGTTCCAGCAGCGCTCATTGGCCTACGTACGAAGTTTACGGAAGGACTTTGCCCCCTTCTCCTGGTACATCCTCAAGCGTTGTTACGAGTAGTTGTAAATTGGATAGTACTCGATGTCGGATACTCCAGCGAGTATCACCACCCTGAACTTGTGCAATCCGAGCTTGTCAGTCGTTGTGACCCTCTCGTGTCATGCATGTCAATGTCTGCTTTCCCATGCCATAACCAAACCGGACAGACTTCGCGAAGAACTGCCCGCCTTCCTGTTGCAGCAATCAGCTCTGCCAAGCTCATTGGCTACCTCGACCTCAGAAGGCCACCTCTTCCCATCTTCCGCAAGGCTCAACTACCAGACATCCTCAGCAAATCACAACCATGTCCACAGACCTGCGTCAACGTCGCCCAGCTCCTCCCGTTACCTCCCCCTCTGCCTCCGCCCCCGAAGTCGACGAGTCTAAGACTAAAGTCCCCCGCGCCCAACACCAGCCTCCAAACCTCGAGCCCGATCTCTGGGTCGTGCTAGCGCTCTTCTTCAGCTTCGCCACTATCGTCATCACATACTACTTCTACCGCGTCAGCTACGCAGAAGATGGGGCGTTCGCGGAGTTTGTCAACACGAAGATCTTGAGGGGAAACGACTGGGCTAGTCAGTTGTTGTTGGTATATCCTAAGACGAAGACGCTGGATGGAAGGGTGACGGGAACGGTGGAGAGTCTGGTGCAGAAGGCGACGAGGACGGCGGCGAGTGCGGCGGCGAAAATTACGGGGCCTTGAGATGAGAGTCGACGGCCACAAAAAAAAAGCTGTGGTGAAAGGCTGTACTGGACGAGACGTTTGGTATTGCCATACGGAAGTGGGCAGTGAGTGTGTACTCTAATAACAGCCCCACGTGCGGCGCTCGTTACAGTGTCGATTTCAGCAACGCATGTAAGGCAGCGAGTGACCACATCGACTACGGATGCTGCCACATGGACTCTTCTCTACCCATGTCTCCGATGTACGCTACTTTCATTGTGTTCCAGCCAACTTCCATTCAGCTCGCGGTCCAGCTTACAGACGTTCATCCGTAATGCCACAGTCGACAGTCCATCCATCGAGAGAGCGCATGCTGCTTCCAAACTGCGCATCACCCCGCTGTCGTTCGAGTCACCGAGAAGCGTGCTCGAGATAGCTCATACCCTCAATTCATGACTTCGAGCCTTGAGCCTGGATCTTGGACGCTTCGCATCTCTGTGGCTCTTCTATCGATTGCCTGCCACTGTGCATCGGATGGCACCATGTTGTAGATTATGCAGGACACCTCTCCTGCGTCGACAGTCCATATGCCAGGAAATCGTTTCCACAGCTGACGAAGCTCATGCTCGATCGCTGGTTCGGGCCCGAGCCCCTTGTCACGGCCTTCTGCAATATCGGCGAAAGGCATGTGAAAGTCCTCGTAATCAGACAGCTGCCAATCTGAGTCATCCTCTGGAGTGCGGCCCTTCGTAGTGTATCCGTCCAGCTTACCAGGTTGTATCGAGGCACCCTCGAGCAGCTCACCAAAGGTAATACCATCCGCATTACAGACAGTTTTGCTCGCCTTGAACCGGACTTCTCGTGATACACGCCGGGCGTTCGACCAACACTTATGCTTGATCTCGATGTAGATTTTGGTGCATGGTGGAGCGGTCACATACATCTTGCGCCAGCTCCCCGGTGATGCAAGATTGAAGTCCGGGCGGCTCCTAAGAAATGGTGCATCGATGCTGGCGTTGCATGCATAAGTGACATCTTGATCACTGACGGTACATTCTTCATGCTCCAAGATAGGGCAGAGCAGGTGCGGAGTCTCGATACGGCTTGGGTCGTCAGGAAGTATATCACACCAGTCGCCATCGATGTGGTGTTCCTGCGCAGGTCGCCATTGGACTTGCCCGTCTTGCTGACGTCTACCTTCAGCGACCCACCTCTCGGGCGGGTCATTACTGGGCTCGAGGAAGAGCTTCATCTGTAGCTTGTGTGATCCAGCAATGCATCCATGGAAGACTTTCGATATACGCTGAACGGCGACAAGATCGACGAGTGGCAGCTGGCGCAAGATGCTTTCGAGCAGTTCTGTTGTGCTAAACACCGCATGCCTAGCTGCACTTCGTGCCATTTTGCGCGTGACTCGCTTGCTGGTGGCTGTTGCTGCGGACTTTGCCGTGCGCTACGGAGCAAGAGTCAGCTGGATCACGCCGATGGAATAGAGGAACGGAAGCCAGCGACGTACGTTCGTTGTTTGATGAGAGTCATCGCCTTCGCGTTTCACTCCGGCCATGGTGTCGCAGATTGACTCTGTTGTTGGGTGGTGGGAAAGATCTGTTGTGAGGTGGAGGTGACTCGAATCATAAGTGATATGCCAAGACCACGAGAAGGAAGGAACAAGAGACACTCCGCTTAGGCACGCCCATCGCCACTACCTCGTGCACTCACTACGAGACATCACTCAAGTTCGACTCGGGAGGTGAAAGATTGGGATTTAGTATGCATTTCTAGGTTGCACTCCTCAGTGTATAGCTACTCACCAGCCCGCCATAACCTGGCTAAGCTCTCGTAAACCCCAATGCACGCCAGGCAATGTTGGCAGCGCAAACTCCGTGTTCATGGTTGTAGTGGGATGAGGCTCTCGCCGTGCATCTTGAAGGTGGGTGCATTGCACCATGGCCGATGTTGTACGCTCGGTTGCATGTAATCAGAATTGTGAGGGAGCGTCGGGTCTAGCAGCAACACCGTAAAGCCAGCGCGTCTGCTATACTGATAGACTCTCACAAATGTT
>JAVRRP010000865.1:0-13224 GCA_036872775.1 Oleoguttula sp. CCFEE 5521 | reverse complement strand
GCCAGCCTTCTTCTGCCAGTATGACACGACACGTCCGGACCACGCCTTGGTACCTCGGCTGATACGCGATACCATCGGTGTTACCGAGTCGCTTCGCCGAGATGCCCTGCGCGTGATGAGAAGAGGCGATATTCTCATGTCCAGATTCGGGATGAAGATGCCGTTGCTGAGTTTGTAGTCGGGTTCGGATCACTTCATGCGGGTACGTGGCGAAGATTGCGGCGCATTTTGAGACGATCGTCGCTCCGAGGATGCCGGCTGTGTTTGCCACCTGCGTGCCCTCATGATGCGACGCTTCGCCCATCTCCAGACCCGTGAAGCGCTTCTTGAAGTACTCGTACAGCGGAAACTGGATCGCGACGTGAGTCAATCCAAGCAAAGCAGGCGCAAGACCGGAGTAGAACGCTGCCAGACCTTCGGCTCGGTACATTTTGCGGAATGCGTCCATGGTGTTGTTGTAATGCCATGGCGTCCTGGCACCGTCCGACGCCGAACGGGAAATTTGCGACATGAGCCGAGTTTTGATGACCCAGATTGGATTCGTCGTCAGAGTCGAACAGGCGCCGGCGCAGACCGAGGCGTATATATACGAAAGGGCCTTCAGCTGGTCGGACTGATCATATCCGCGCCGAGCCAATGAGGTTTTCGTCATGTCATAGACCGACATGTATACCGCCCAAGTCGGAAGATATCCTAGTAGCATGGGACCAAGTCCTCGGTACATCCCCTTCATGCCATCCTGCCTTATAATCGTTCGCGCCGTGCCGATCATGCCTCTGTACACCGCGCCTCCACTGACTACGCCCTTCCTCAGACTAGGATGGCTGAAAGACCCCTGCGCCTGCAGCTTCGTCTTGATCACATCAAGAGGACAGGTCACGATGCCACTCGCGAAGCCTGCAACAGCGCCTGAGAATGACACTACGGCTGGGTTTGACAGACCGGAGCTCCATTTCGCCAGTCGCCGGTACTGTGCGCTATCATGTCGCACTGTGTTTGTTGGGTTTATACTTGTGGTTGGGCCATGGTTGTGGGTGTCGGACATGTTTTGCATGGCCCGAGAGGACTATCGCTCGTATCGTGATGGCGACTTCATGCTCGGTCGCCTCTGCTCTCTTACAATGCCTGCTGGCGAAGACAACAAGACTGCCGCTTATTCACTACGAGCGTCCGATATCGTGCCAGTGCCTTCTGTACTTCACTATCGTATCTGCGTGGACTTCCCTACTGCGGGGTTCCGGATTTAGTACGCGGTCCAATGGCTGTCGAAGTGATTTCCTGTGTCGATCTAGTAATGTGCGATGTTACATGCTCATATTATGGAAGATCAGTCTGGACACACTGAGCAATTGTCGCGTGACTTTGGCAAGGTAATCGGGTGTAGCACGGTGAAGGTTACAAAGCAAGCAGACTGACGTGGAAAAGCTTCCCACGAGCTCAAAGCTCCACCCTTTTGCCGGCCCTCCGGAACTTTCCGCGCCGACTTCCAATGCACATTCGATGAAGTCGATACCCAAGAGCTAAGAGAGGTCATCGCTTCGAGATACTAGCCACTTCATTTCTCCTCCCACCACACGAACACATACCACCGCCATCATGTCGGTGCCTACTCTCGCCCCGTATATCATGAAGCGCCCCTGGCTCATGCGCTGGATGAAGCCGCTCAGCCACTGGTACTTCAACAACGCCGGATACAGGAAGCTTGGTCTGAGGTATGTGCTGCACTCTCTACGGGCGATGGAGCTCTCAGAGATTTCAAGATGGCGTAGCTTGGGTTGCTGACTTGACCTCCAGAGCCGATGACCTGATCCCCGAGGAGAGCGAGCTCATGCAACGCGCCCTAAAGCGTTTATCACCCAAGGAGGCATACGACCGTGTATTCCGCATGCGACGTGCATTTCAGGTATGAATAGAGAGACGGCTTGGCAGGACGGCCTTGAGCAGGGTTGACTGGACACGCAGTGCTCCCTCTCACATCAGTTGCTACCAAAGGACGAGTGGACAAAGGCAGAAGAAGTAAGTCATACACTGCGCCGCTCTTGAAACGTGTGCAAGCGATTTAGTAAGAATAGTAGACTGACGGTCTCTTACAGGATGTACCATACATCTCGCCAATCATCACAGAGCTTGAAGCAGAGAAGACGGAGCGACAAGATCTTGAGACCATTGTCATGAAGCGACCAGCAAACAAGGCATGAGAATTCATTTGAGCCTGGCGAGTAGTACAAGGGAGAGCTTTAAGTGCTAGAAGTGTATATATGTGGGAATGCTGGTGTTACTTCGTCGAGGAGCGAGAGTGAGCTTTCTGTTGTAGGGTACTAAGCGTGTATCATATCAACGCGAATCCGCCCAAGTACGTCACGCCTCAGTGTGGCATGGTTTGACGGCGATACATTGCTCTTATCTGCAAGTACGCCACGCTGTGAAGTCGAGAAAGGCACTTCTTGATCCACGTGATGTCGTGGTCCGAGCGCGTCGAGTCACCTCACGTGTCCGCCTGGAGCTGAGCAACTATCAACTATCAACTACTATTCCAAGGTCACCGAGAGGTTTCTCGAGTGGTCAAGCCTGTCCCACATCTCGGACTGGTGCGGACTTCATGTGTTGAGACGCTTGTAGACTGCCGTTCCTCAGAGTGGCGACTCCGATCCGTCTAGCAGCCTTCGGACGCATACGGGCACACCTAATCAGAAAGGTGCCGCGTCTCGAGAGCTCCCTAGCATCGGCGGCGAGTCCATCGACCACCAACATGTCACTTCGCCGATCAGCGCGCGTCTCGGCTGGGTCGTCGATGTCTCAGACTGATACAGACTTACCTGCAATGTCGACGTCCACACCAGCGCCTAAGAAGCGGCAGAGGAAGTCCGATGCTGCAGTTCCAATTGTAGCTACGAACGGCACTCTCGAAGCGGATGCGTCAACTTCGATGCCGCCGCCACCGCAAACGCCGAACAACAAGCGACGACGAGTGGCCAATGGATCGGCTGCGAAGGCTCCGCCGATCACCCCAACACCCTCGGCCATCGGCATCATGACCAGCGCCAGTGTTCTCAGACCCACTTACAGTACCGGTGACGTTGACGATGCTACTCCGCCGCCCATAGAGTGACCAGCTGAGCCGCACCACACGAATGCTACGCTTGTCACGCCTGGTGGAACGCAGGTTCAGGCTTCCTACAGTAACTTTGAGGAGGCCTCGCCGACTCGTGCCAACGCTCTGACGACCACCACTGACCTCCTCGAGGTAGCATGTGCTCACCTTACTTCTGTTGATCCAGAGCTACAGTCTCTGGTCTCGAAGCACCATTGCCGTGTCTTCTCAGCTGCGGGACTGGCCGAGGAGATTGACCCGTTTCGATCATTGAGCAGCGGCATAATGGCTCAGCAAGTCTCCGGCGCAGCGGCCAAGAGTATTAAGAACAAGTTCATCTCACTGTTCCCGGCAGAGCAATGTCCTACCGGGTTTCCACCTCCTGCTGTAGTTGCTGAAACGTCCCTCACGCGCTTGCGAGAAGCTGGACTTTCGCAGAGGAAAGCAGAGTACATCCAAGGCCTCGCCCATAAATTTGCCACTAACGAGCTGACTGCTCGATTTCTCCTCGACGCGTCAGATGAGGATGTCTTCTCGTCGCTCATCGCGGTACGTGGACTCGGCGCTTGGAGTGTCGAGATGTTTATGTGCTTTGCACTCAAGCGGATGGATGTCTTCTCTACAGGCGACCTGGGCGTGCAGAGAGGTATGGCAAGCTATGTTGGCAAGGATGTGAAGAAGCTCAAGGCGAAGGGCGGTGGGAAGTGGAAGTACATGACTGAGCAGGATATGATCGAGACTGCTGAAAGATTCCGGCCCTACAGGAGCTTGTTCATGTGGTACATGTGGCGGTAAGTATTTCATGATCTATGCAATGATTATGCCACTGATATACATCGCAGCATCGAAGACGTCGACACCGAAGCCGTCGAGAACAACTGAGTGGATCCTCTGGCCGGCCGCATGTTGGTGGCCCGAAGGGGCAGGAACCACGGCTGCCTAAACCTTGTTCTGGGAGTGAAGTGTGACATTCCCCATAACTTCCTTCATCTACCTTACATCCATATACATACTCCTTCTTGACCCACACACATATCATACAGCCAACTCAGCCTCGTCGTCGCCATGGTACAGCTCGCCAGTCGCTCGCGACATGACGTCGATTACGTTTACAAGCTTGGTTTCGAGCCAGGACGCAGCGTTTACTCCCTGGACAAGATCCTTCAGCGCCTCGACGAGGCTGGATATTATCATCCCAAACAACCCTCCTGGACACGTGCTTTCCAGTTGGTCGTGCGCTGTCAGTCGGGCCTGCTGTCGTACCAGAAGTACGGTGTTGCAGAGCTGCGGGCCTTCGCCGCCGCCCGTGCTATCGTCAGGACCTGCAGCGTGACCGAGGGCTCGCTGGAGAGGACGAAGAAGGCAGATCTCGTATACATGCTAGAGCAAGCTGATGACGAGAGGACCTTTAGGCTGATGGATCTGCCTCCCGAACTCAGGAACGACATCTACGTCACCTATCTCGACTCGCTGCCTACGATGCCAATGCGCTTTGTCCAGGCCCCGCTGTGTCTCGCCTCACGGCAGCTGCGCGAAGAGACACTCAAAGTCTTCCTCGCGACGTGTAGCTTCACCCTTGCCTTCCACGTCGAAGGCCACAGATTCCGCGGCCAAGCTAGTGAGACATACGGAGTCACCGTCGATAGGACGATCTTCCACCATCTCCCTCCCGGCTCCTTCAAGTATATGACCCGATTTGAGGTGAACCTACTTCCTCGCCTGCGTCAACCAGGGAACACACCTGCTTCGCTCGGGACATGGCGAGTCGCACTTGACGACACGGACGGAGGAGCTCAGTCTACTCTGCCGCCACGTGTGGAATCAAATGATCGGAACAGGACTACGCGCGATCAAGTAGATGACCTCGACGGAGACTTTGTAGCGCGACTGGGGCATTGGGCGAAGCTCATTTCGCAACGTGCAGGTCCACAGAAGCTGGAGAATAGCGATATCGATACGATGCGTCTGGCTCTGCAGGAAGTGGTGTTGGATAAGCGCTTCCCGTGGCTGGGCTTTCGACCTCAGTGGCGTCGTACGCGTGGGGGTCGAGGTATGGGGATGGGAGGGCCGTGGCGATGATCTCGGCCGCAGCGAGATCTAATTCAAGACTAACAGCTGTCGCTGCCTGTGCTTGCGCACAGAATCTTGGTCCGCTTTCCCTGACACTTGCTGGAGCAAGTCTTCACTTAGGCTCGAGGCTCAAATACCGCAACCATCAGGCTCTGCTTCACTGTTCTCTGATGACGTGAGTCAATAGCCAAGCAGATGATAACAAAGTCTACCTCACTTGTCGCTCGGTAGACACTGATGAAGTCGTCTTCACTCACAATCAAAGCTCGTGAAGCCTCAGTTGCGGTGTGGCTTCACTGGTGCTACTCACTCTGAAGTCGGCGATGCGAGATCGAGAGAAGCACATGTGATACGCTCTGACCTTCGAATTCACTCAACTCACTAGCATGACACAAGGTCATTCGTAGATCATACCCATTGTCCTCTATCGGCTCTATCGCCTGCTCATTTCACTCGACCTACAAGCACTGGAATTGTTGATCCAAGCCATCTTCGAATATGGTCCGAATGAGGGCTGGCGACCCAAAGCTTGCAGACTATAGTGAGCCACCAGTCTGCAGCTACTGGAAAGTCGGCCTTGCGATCGACAAGGACTCCCACACCTCCAGGAGGTACACCAAGTACCTGGATCAGCATGGTTACCATCATAGAAAAGGGCTGCGCAAAGACCACCTCTTCGAGCTTACCAAGCGCTGCGAGCGTGGTCTGCTGTCATATCAAGGCTGCACGCGCAAAGAACTCCTGAAGTTCATACACACCCGCGACCTTCATACAGTACTCAGAGCTACAAAGAGCACAGACTGCCGTGTTCTTGAGAAAGCGCTAGAAGAAGCGGACAATGTTGCCACATTCCCGAAGTTCCTGGAATTGGCTCCCGAGCTCAGGAATATGGTCTATGCTCATTACTTCGCATCACTACACCTGCCGCACAATAAGGGGACTTCTTTCGCAATGTCGATGCACATTTACCACGACTGCACTCCCATGGCACCACCACTCCTGCTAGTCTCGCGTCAATTGCGTAACGAAGCGCAACCGTTGTTCTTCATTTACACCGCCTTCCCGGTCACCGCTTTCGTGGCTACAGGTCGTACCATGCGGAGCAATCATTACTATCAACAGGATAGCTGGCAGCTCACTCTAGCTGGGAAAGCCTCACGTGGATTCTCCACCGTGAAGCACTTCAGCGTGAGACTCTCTGTCTTTCGTGACAACCGATCCGCACGGGACTCTGAATCTACGATCATCATTACCGCCAATATATATCTCACCCGATCCTCCCGACTTGTTGTACTGACAGACGTGCTCGATTACCGTCCTGAGCCCGAAGGACAAGCGCTGGCTCAAGGCCAAGCGCTCATCGACGCGATGCTTACACAAGTCGAAGCTGCAGCCAACGATATCAAACATCGCGTAACGCCGTCAGGCTACGCCCCCAGACCGGACTATGTTGTCATACGAGACGCGGTTCTCAGGGCGGCTGACGCTCATCAGGTCGTATACCGATGAAAAGAGAGGACGATGCTGGACAAGTATTGGATTCTGCAGGACATCGTGGCCAGGGCGAGGTCGTCTCCAACACCTGCAATGTCGCTTAGTCCTCGAGTACACTATGTCTCGCATCCGTGTAGCATGGTGTCAGCAGATTGCACATGGTTGCACCTGCCATACAGAAGACTCGGCCAAATGGCGTTGGTGATCCATACCACGGAACGTTGCGACAGAGGAGTGTGAGAGAACTGAACGGGTCTGGGCAATCCAGATGCGTAGGGGAGAAGCCTGGCAGCCACACCAGGTGTGCTGGAATGCCTACAGGCCTGGTAGGCAGCGATTAAAATTCCATCCAGCGGTCCTACCGACACTCTCGTGATAATTCCAGATATTCGCGCAACGTCGGTCTTCTGCTGTGTTACTAAAGTGTCGACATCAGCCTAGAAAGGGATGCCAACGTGCATTCCACTTCGTGGCTCACCGGTCGAGATCAGACGTATAAATCCCGTCCGATTCATTCTTCAATACAAAGTGGATGCAATCCTTCGTCTTGATTCACGCTGTGAGACCACAGATTCCTTCTGTACAAGGAGCTCGACAACCGATACGTCCCTACCTCCGCCATGCAGCATGACTACTTCCATGACTCGACTGCCGAGCGCCAGCCTCTCTCCTACCTTGCTGCGCGTTGCGCAAAAGGCCTCTTGAGCTATGAAAGGTGCTCGTTACATGAAGTACATCGGTTCATCTTCGACCGCCGCCTATCACTCTACTACGGAGCCACATTGCCATTCGAGGTGCCGTTCGAGAAAGCCGTCGCTCTGCTGGAGTCGGCTGATAGACACTTGGTCTTCCGCAGACTTCCTGATCTGAATCCGGGCCTGCAGGCTTACATCTTCAGGCTGTACCTCTGTTCTCTACCTCCACTACCCGAGAGGCCGGATCTCCCAGAGTTGGCCTTCGTATCGAAGCGAGTCTATGCTGTAGTCCGTCCGCTGTTCTACACCTGCTGCACATTCTCGATCCTCAGTATCCGGCTGGATCCATGGAAGGGCAAGGAGGACAAAGACGCGAGCGGCAAAGGTATCATGGTAGCCGAGAAAGAGTGTACGCTTCGACATTATTCTAAAATTCTGTCGGCCTGGACGCCGGCACTCAAGTATGGTGATCAGTCGATGCTGTCAACAATACAGAGACTAGCAATCGACGTCCACAAGCTGGAACTGGTACGGCGAGTTCTTGACCCGGACAGGGACCCCTGCGACAAATGCTGGACTGCCGACCACAAGCCCATGGACTTCTCTGTCGCGAATTCGAATTGCAGATTTTGCTACGAGGCGTACGGCGGAGACACTGAAAGCAACGCACCTCATGCTCGCTGGAACATTGATTTTGGCGACTCTTGGCGGCCGGTGGAGCTGAAGCGGGTGAAGCGGGCCAACGCCACGTACGCTGGTGAGGATGAAGTCGGAAGAGAGAATTGGTATCACTATGAGAACAACATTTGGTGGGGTGCCGATTATCAGGAAAACCAAGTCATGGCCAGGTTGGAGGCAGTACATGCAGATATTGCCAGTCGTTGGGGTGACAGGAAGTTTGAGCCTTACAATGATACTCAGAGGCTGATCGCAGCCGTCAAAGCTGGATACGCGCCTCGAGTGCTCTAGCAAGGACCTCACCTGTGACTAGTCACAAGACCGGGGGCTCACCATCATGCGGTGGTGGAGTGAAGATGAAAGTGGGATATGTACGGAGATCAGTTTTACATGTGTCTGCAAAGGAGTGTGCTTCGTCCACGAAATCTCGTCTCCCGATGGTCTCTACAAGTCATCATGTGCCACACGCTAGCTCAGCCCACGCATGTTGAATGCGCTACCCTCCACTCTTCGTCATTCATCTTCATCTCCTCCCCTGGGGGTCATTCACGCACTCTCAAGAGTCGATACAGCCGTCAGGGCAATCCCCTTGTCAGGATCGGCATCCCTTCTCTCCTTCCTCGTCCGCATAGCTCGCTTGATAGCCTTCCAACTTTCAACCCAAGCAACGAACAAGAAGATACTCCCGAATACCAAGCCCCACTCCCAAGTCAATGCCTTGTGCCTGAAGACAACTGTATTGATGACCGGAATGTAGATGCTCAGAAATGGTGTGAAAAGGCCGACCAAGACAGCCCAGAACAAGAAGCGATTCTTGAGCAATGTTGGGAAGATCGAGAATGTACCTGAATCCTCCTCGGGGTACATATTGAACAGACTGCGATTAAGATGCTTGGCTTCCCAAGCCATGACGGAGAGCAGCACGGTGAGGATACAGTATGCTGTACCTCTGGCGCGGAAGGGAAGATCGCAGGTAGAGTTGTACGAGTGATTACAATCTGCTCCCAAGTCTCCGTCACCGACACCATAAGCGACTATGACGAAGCTGACCAGACAGAGCGTGCCCATGAAGGTTCCGTAGATGAATTTGTCGATGATCAGCTCCTTCGTGAAGACGCCAGCACGAAGAGAGTGGGGTGGTCGGATCATGACATCCGAGCTAGCTTCTTCAAGGCCGAGACCAATCGCCAGGAAGGAGGATGTGATGAGGTTGGCGAAGAGGATCTCGAGTGGTGACAGAGGGAAAGCGGAGGTGCCATTGCGGTCTTTGAAGGCTAAGCCGATGAGTAGGAGCACCACCTGGGCGATGTTGGAGATGAGCAGGTGAAGCAGGAACTGTGGGAAATGTCAGTATGGTTCGAAGCTGTGAAGGATCTGGCATTGAATACCTTCTGGATATTGTCAAACAGCCTGCGCCCTTCACGTATGGCCGAGACTATCGAAGAGAAGTTGTCATCTGTCAACACCATGTCCGCTGCTTCTTTCGAGACATCACTTCCATTAAGTCCCATCGCCACACCAACATCTGCGCCTTTTAGCGCAGGTGAGTCGTTCACGCCATCGCCAGTCATGACACAGTACTTGCCACGGCGATGTAGCGTCTCCAGCATCCTGACCTTGGTGGTTGGGCTACACCTAGCGACGACAAGTGGTAGTACTTCGAGCCTATCAAGCTCAGCATCTGTAAGCTTGTCGAAGTCCGTGGCGATCATGAATGCGGACGCCAGATGCGACTTTGGCACATGCCTCCCGAGAATGCCAATCTCTTTTGCGATGGTAGTTGCAGTCTTGAGATGATCACCAGTGAGCATGTGGACGGTAATGCCGGCTGCTTGACACTGCTTGATGGCGCCAGCAGACTCGAGACGTGGTGGATCGTAGATGCCGACGAGACCAACAAATGTGAGATCTTGTTCGGCGAACTTCCGGTCTTTGACTTCAGACTTGAATGTGGCTGTCAAATCACGTCGCGCCAGACAGAGCACGCGAAGACCTTGTGAGGCCATAGCGTCGGCCTGTGCAGCAATCGTCCTAGCATCCCGAGCATCAGACAATTTCAAAAGGGGGATGAGCACTTCGACAGCGCCTTTCGTGAAGCCTGTAAGATCGCCTTGAGCGTTCTCGTACACGACAGTCATGCGTTTCACGCTGGAGTCAAAGGCATGTTCAGCTGCCAGGGAAAGCCCATTGCGGGCGAGGACCTGCGACTTGCTGTGCTCCACCCTCATGGCGAGGACTTGTAGCGCAATCTCAGTGGGCTCTCCTGTGGCAGACCATAGGGTTTCGACCACGCTATCGGGGCTAGGAGCGACGATGTTCGCGAGATTGCAGATTGCGATGGTCTCAAAGAAGCTTCTTAGTGCGGGATCTTCGGCGACCGATGATCCATCGATCCTCCTCTGCTCTACCATAACCATACCAGAAGTTGGGTCGAAAGGGCCAGTCTCCCTCTCTACAGTAAGGAAGCGACCATCGGGCAAGTATGCCTTGCGAGCCAACATCTTGCCTTGTGTCAACGTGCCAGTCTTGTCAGAGCAGATGTTCGTCACTCCACCGATGGCTTCGAGAGCGCCCATTTTCCGAACGATGACATTACCCTTCGCCATGGCCGTGGAACCCACGGCCATGGTAATCGTCAAGACCGCAATCAGAGACTCGGGGATTACGGCGACTGCGACACAGATGCCGTAAATCAGAGTCTCATCGTCGAGGTCCCATAGTGCAGTGGAGAACACGATGATGGCTAGGGTTATGGCAAGTGCGAAAAGAAACAAGCCGAAGTACGAGAGCTTGACTTGCAAAGGCGTGCCCACAAGCCCGAGAGCATTCTTGATGGAAGCCAGCGTACGTCTGTAGGCTCGTAAGTACCACGGTCCAGTAGTGTCTGGCTTTCTGCCCTGGAGTCGTCGGGCAATGTCACCGAGCTCAGTCTGCATACCGGTCGCGTACACGAGACCAATACCGCGGCCGCGAGTGACGGTCGTAGATGAGAAGACAGAATTGGGCCTGTCAGCGGGCTTCGCCAGGGGATCTTCGACAATGACTTCTGCGAACTTGCTGCTTGGCTTGGACTCTCCAGTGAGAAGCGCTTCGTCGGTTGCGAGATTGACCGTCTCCACAAGGCGCATATCAGCCGGGACGACATCGCCCACGGAAAGCTGTACGAAATCACCGGGTACGAGCTCTGTAGCCATGATTGTCTGGACCGTACCTGTGTCGCGAACGACCCTACACATCGGTGCTGCGAGGGATTGCAGAGACTGGATGGTCTGTTCTGCGCGATAGTCCTGGAAGAAGCCGACGATGATGTTGAGAAGGATGACAGCATTGATGACGCCACCCTCGATGAAGTCTAGTGTAGCATACGATAGCATCATGGCGATGGCAAGGACGAGCGTGAGACTGTTGGAGACCTGGCGAACCAGAATGCTCCAGATCGTAACGCCGCCGGACGATTCGAGCTTGTTGATGCCATACTGAACGCGACGTGCAGAGACAGTCGTGGTAGTCAGACCGGAACTAGGCAATATCAGTCTGACGAGTCTTGGGTAATGAGCCATGGTGCTGTAACATACCCGACATTCGTCTCGAGCGCGTGTGCTACAGCAGTAGCGGGGACCATGAAGGCCCACTCCTTGACATTGTTCACATCATGTGTGCTCGGCAAGTCTTTTGCAGCATCAAGCGCTTCGCTGCATGGTATGATGTTAACAGTCTCGTCAGTGTTGTTGAAGATGCTATTACGCAGGTCTCCAGGTAGGGGTGATGGTGAGCGGGAGCGGACTCCGACCAGTGATTCCTCACTCAAGAGCAAGCTCTTGTTGGCCGAGCCCGCGCTCGGTATAGGCGGCGGGTCGCCGTCGCCATCGTCGGCTCCACCAGGGGGACCCTCAGGTCGAGCCTGCGAATTGGCCTCGACATGATGAGCGGATGTCTGGGTACTGTTTTCCATCAATTATCGAGGTGACTCAAGGATATGCGGATGTGAAGACCGAAGTGAGGTCCGAAAAGAAGATGGGGCTGGGGGGTAAGCAGCGAAACGCGAAAGAGATCTTATCTTCTGGGCAGATCACGAGGACAAGCGATCAGTGGATCGCGATGTACGTCTTTACTGCAGGCACTGCCCACTGGGCAAACACTGGGGAGTGGCACACGAATTGGCAGCACTTTGCCATTCCTGGCGAGCTTCAAGCTGTCATGCCCAGGATAGTCGCAATTGATGCCTTGGCATTGCTCACCCATCGCGGAACTGCGGCTTGTTGCGTGGGTGACTGCAGCTGCAAGGATCTCCAGCACATGTGGGACGCGATGGCGATTCGAGATTGCACAATCGGGCAGGAATTCGTCACTGGAGAAGCTGTCAAAGAATGTAGACAATCCTTGTGCCGTGGAACTGTATCTCTATAGTTTTGGAAGCGGGTTCGGCCAAGGTAGTACCAAGCTGGAGCGTGGCGGTAACGCGTGGCGTGCATGCTGATGACTGAGCTCGACATGCGAACTGGCATGCTTCCTGCTATGTATGACTCGCTTTCAGGCGAGCGGAGACCTGTTGTGTCGAACCGCGACAGGCTTGAGGCACTGTAGCAAAGTCCCTGGAGGAGGATCAGACTGCAGAGGCTCTCTGGCGGTTCGCGTCAAGTCCTGAACCTCGTCGACACTAGAGCCTTGTATCGCTCCACTTCTTCGAGCTGCAATCACCGTACATCACTGAAAAGGAGGTGTCAAAGTCAGAGTTCATGTATCGTGAATATGCTATCGCGAAACAAACAGGACGGCAGACCTCGGTTCTGGACCCTTGAGGCCCAAGCTTTAGCTCACCAGACGAAGAAGCGGACTTGGTGTTTTCGACGATAACATCCAACTGACCGCTACACAAATCAGTTGGTACCTAAGGCCGTCAAGCCACAGTCATGTCGACGCTGCTCCAGAGCGGTGCCCCGCCAGCACTACGAACAGTCTCATCTCTGCTCCATCTTCCCCCATCCCTCCGCCCGCTGGTGTACGCAGCAACCCAGTCCCGATGGCAGACCACGAGCAGCACAAAGCCTGCCACCCACCCGAAAACAGCTCTTTTCTTCCCTGGCCAAGGTGTACAGCGAGTGGGGATGACGACGGACTGGCTGGAAGCTTTTCCCAACACTGTGAGGCCGATCCTCCAGGAGATCGATGAGACGCTGCAGACGCCTCTTTCGCGGA